>BPLR01014413.1:0-38301 GCA_021605095.1 Caerostris extrusa
GATCAAGTTCTTCGAATTTTATAAACATAATTTAAACTGTTTAAACTAATCTATGGAAGTTTTATAATTAGACCTTTCCAAAAAAAAGCTTCAAAACAACTCCCCTTTAGAAGCACCTATGCATCCTTTACATTTGAGTAAATTACAATTTGAAGTTTATAGTCTTTTAACAACTTTTGACTTATAGATGCATGTCCTTTCTCTAACCAGAATATCAGAATATGTCAGACCTCCAGTATTTTGCATCTTCCGGAAGGTGGAGTGTGTACAGATCTAGCAGCCTTCTCCAAGTCCAGAATACGACGTTTGTTAACCGTTATTTGAAAAGGCGGCTTTCGAATTAGGAAAGACTCCTCCAATATAACCACTCAGTGGAAGTTCTCTTTTGGCAGACTATGAGTGAGAGTATTCATATATCGTTGCGCGCATAAGCCCATGGAGTTGGACTGCTCATTGGTGCATCCACCATCCCACACTCCAGATCCTCGTCGTTAGTTTTGCAGCATTTCTTTTACTATCTAGCCTTCCTCCCTTCTCTCATTCCAGTAGCTAGCCATCTACAAAGAGGATGGAAAACGGTTCCGCACAATATTGATAAAAGATTCTGTGCAGTGTTATATAGATGCACCCTATCCCTCCTTAGGAAGCTCTTTTTGTAGACCTAATGTGATGTCATCAAATGAGCTCTTTGGAAGAGGATTTCGATTCTTGGACCCTTTTTGTAAGGATGAAAGCCTTCCGCGTCCGCTGGCAACATTTTAGTTTGATAAATAACATTTTGATTCTAAAATGATTCTTTATTTGGGGTTAAGCTATATATTATATGACTCAATAGTTCCCAAAAATGTCTCAAAGTCTCATGAACTTCTACTAGATTTTCTTTTAAATGCTCATCGGAATAATCCCTTCTTCTTGTAATTGTTGAAAGTAAGTGAACTGAATAATCACTGGAGTATATGAACGATCACGCCTCATTGCCAGGGATGCCATGCTAAATAATTTATCCATCTTGAAGACATAGTATGGGTTGCATCTATTCAATTGTCCGAACTAAATATCCATCGTTACTTGGGAATATGCCTGAAAATATACCGTCTCCATTCCCACGGGATGCCATACTAAACAATTTAGTCACCCTAGCAATAGAATGAGTTGCAATTATTGAGTCGTGTCCGAACTAAATAATCATCGTTATTTATGAATACGCCTGAATATATAAGCTCTATTCCTGCACATGCGAAACTAAACGATCTAGTCACCTAGAAATAGAACGCACTGCATCTGCTTGAGTTGCCAGAACTAAATAATCATTAGAGCACGAATGCTCCAGCTGAGCATATTTCCTATTTCTACGGATGCCATACAATTTAGTTGTTCTTGTGACTAATCCTCAGTCAACTGCAGTACGGGTAGGACATCCCATGAGTAGTCTATTCATGGATGGAGGGAAAGGGGCAGCTTCTATTTTGATGATAAAGCACCTTAAGTCAGAAGTCTGACTCGGCTCCGTGACGCCTTACAGTCATATGAGACTGGGACCTACGGTTTACGGTTACGGGACTACGACCTACGGTTTGAATTTCGAACGAACCACTACAAACATCCAGGGCACTGCTGGGACTCTAATCCGGAAACCTTTGGCACCCAGTTCCAGAGTGCGCTGACACCCAGCCATATTCAGGTCTAAATAATTTAGTAACCCTAGGAATAAAATGGTTGCATCTGATCAGTTGCAAGAACTAAATAATCGTCAGTGAGCAAGTCAATCTGAAAAGAATGTATTTCATTCTCCCAACTAACTAAAAAGGGTTTCTTCAAAATAGCTCTGTGCTTGGAGGCCGGGAAAAGAGTTTTTCCTGAATGAAAGATACTGAATTTCTTATTTCCACAGCATCCCACATTTCCTGAGGTGTAATTACATGAAGGGAAATCTGAGCTCTCCAAAACTGAACCCCATAATTTAGAAGGGCAAACGAGCTAACCGCTAAACAATACTATTTTGATAATAAAATTGAAATTACTGCATGATGAAAATAACAGTTCCCTCAGAAAATAAATACGCAAAATCAATATTATTTGAAACAAAAGCCGAAATAGCCTTTTAGCTTTTGTCAATTAATTATGTTTTAATGAGTTTTAATGAACTATTATTTTCGTATTTTATTTTCAGAAACGGCAGAGAGTTTCGGACAGGAAACCAATGAATCTAAATGTTTTGAATATTCCAATAGACTGAAAGAACTTTTGAAATTTATTTTTTATTTCGTTTCCATTATTATTATTTTTTTTTTCACCCCATTCAATACGGTGATATATGAACACTACAAATGGAAATGAGAAAATGAATAGAACTTATCTTTTCCTAAAATCCAAATTCAGTTTTGCAAAAAAAAAAAAAAAAAAGTAAAAGAAGGGCACTTAATATAGAAATACAAAAAAGGTTTTTCCACTTTTAAATGATTATTCTGAGTGAACTTAATTAATGATGTGTATAATAAAAAGTCTTCTTTGTAAATATTTTTTTTCTTTTCAGAAATCAGCGAAAAGTCCCTAAAAGTATTAATCGAAAAGAAAAACCAGCAAATGTTTTTAAATGAACACGGAATTGATAAAAGAACTTAAGAACAAATCAAAAGATTTCAAAAGTTTCAGCCGATTTTATTCTGTGAAAAATTATTTGAGGACGAAAAAAAATGTTGCGCTTATAAATGAAACATTTTCGACAAAAGGCCGAAGTCTTTTTACAGAGTGTGTTTTTAACTATTTTAAATAAAGATTAATGAATCATTTTTTATATATATATATTACTCAAACCTATTACATAAAATCTTATATTTAAAGTAGTTAATATTTCACAGTAAAAAGACATATTTATTTTTCGGTCAAAGATGTTTTATTTATTAACGCAATCTTTTTTGTCCTTAAATAATTTATCACAGAATAAAATTCATTTTTGAGGATCCTTTTGATCCATGTTATACAATTTGCTATATATATATTGAAAATTATATACCCAAAACCATCATATATGTATAGTGTAGCATTTTTCCCACGGGAAGAGTTGTGTCATTTCATTCCCATGAGAGGAATATAGTTATTTTGCAAGCATATAATATAACCAACACTGTGGATAGTTATATTACATGTATTTAGTGTTTTGTACTAATGAGAAAAACAACCTATTACTCAAATCTGATAGCAGATATTCAGTTTCATGGATAATGGTACTCCTCGTGAAATTACTGATTGTCTGTGCGGACCGTCACAGGTCGAAACAACTACAGTTTTAATATGGACTACACCATAAGTTGTTGCATCATGATAAGTGATAGACCATGGGCTGAGATAATTTGATGAGAAGTGAGAATCAGTTAACCATTCTTCCTCTTGAAGATTTCCTTCAAGGGAGGTTTTTGGAGAAGAGAAAAGTCTCGCAAAGAGTCGACCAAGAGTGCCTTTGTTTGTTTGTCTGAGCGATAGAACAGTGTCTGAAGTGGTAGAAACAGGCTGAATTTCCGTCTGTTTCCACAGTTGTGGTCTTTACGTATCCCGGGTGATAAATAAGGTCTGCCGAGAACCAAGCTAAATTAGATTCGTCGGCAGACTTGAGTACTCTGAAATTCTCCGTTCTTAAAGTGAACTGCCCTTGTGAATCAAATATCTTTAATTTTCATTTTTAATGTAAACAGAGTACTGTAAATATATTTAATTTTTGTAAACAAGAACTGAAGTGTTCTTATGAACCTCAAAGTGACCCTATTCTGAAACTGTTATGGGTCTAGTATGATCCGAGAGGTTACAATAGCGAAACAAGAAAATCACACTGGAAATAATCATTTTTAGAGATTGTAAAATTCTTTTATTGAGGATTTTTTTATTGATCTATGCTGGTCAGTGAACCAACAAAGCTGTTAACAGCATTATAAATAGGACCATCACATCGGTGGGGCAATGTTAACCTCATGTTAATTTAAATTATAACTGAGACTTTTATATTACATCTGAATTCAACATTATTCTTTCTTCTTCTCAAATCAACGTGGCCTGATGGTCACCCTGGTAAGCACAGCCTCTGACCATGCTACTCCAGGCTTGAATTCTTAGCGGTGACATGGATGTTTGTTAGTGGTTTGGAACCACGTTAAACTGTAGATCCTGATTTAATTAGCCTAAAGTGTGTGCACAAAATGGCGTCACAAAAATGGTTTGTCAGAATGACAAACCAAAACTGTTATTCTCTACATTTTCAAGTTAGCAAAAGCACTACAGAATAGGTATCGGCATTCTTCTTTTGTCATGTATTCTTATTTGTATTGATAGAAGCAATTCTGCACAAAATGATCGTAGAGTGATTAACCAAAAGAAAACCTCAAATCTCATTGCTTAATTAGAGAGAAAAGGTGGAGGAAAGTCACCTATGCGTCGTGATATCTATGGCATAAACAAGGAACTTTTAATTCAAATCACTACAGGCATCCATGGCACGGCCGGGAATCGAACTCAAAAATCTGTGGCACCGAGCGCTAGAGCACTAGGCCATCAGGTCCCATATAATATTCGCTACATGTGAATTATGTTGTGCTTCGTTATATATTTAATACATAAGATTTTATTTATATATATTTATATAAACTATTGCATACATGAATTTATAAGTAAGAATCTTCAATTTGTGCCCGATATTTATAGTAACCACGCACAAAAAGTGAAAATCAAATGGTTGCCATTTATGTATTTGTTCACATTGTTACTCTGAAACGCTTTTCACATGAAAGCCGATATCAAACTCAGGCATAAATAAGTTATCACATTCATTCATGTTTATGCAGTGGAAATTTATATAATGTTAGAATGAATTGAAATAGAACATTTATATTATATTAATGTTAATGTCCCAATCAGACATAAAGAGCCTGTAGCATTTTGATGTATTATTTCGCAACAATCACAGTTAAATTATTCAGAGCAACTTTAAAAGGAATACATTAGCTATCATTATGTAATTTGCCTTGAATTCTCCAATCGAATATTATTCCATTCAATTAGCTATTAAAGCCGTAATAGCTAATTGAATTGAAATTCTTGTGTTAGTAAGGCAGAAATAAATACAAAAATAACGCATTTAAAATCCTACATCCAGATTAGCTCTTTATAGAAAAAGTTCTTAAATTCTAGTTTGAAACGAAATTACAAAAAATATTGATCAAAATCTTTTTCTAATATTCAAATGTATATTTTTTTGTAGATGTTTCATGTCAGATATTCAATGTTTTAATTTTTCATCTGGAGCCTGATGGTCGAGTGGTTAGGCTCTTGGCACTCGGTACCACAGGTTTCGGGTTAAAACCCGGTGGTGCCATGGATGTTTTTAGTGGTTCGGAAATCATTTTAAATCGTAGGTCCCGGTCCAATAGGATCGTAGAGCGTTACAGGGCATTGGGCATTGTTAGATTATCTTCAAGCTACACGGGCCCTTGGGGTAGTGCTAAGTGAGTAACATAGGTGCAGCCCTTGCTTATGGCGTATAAAGACCACGGTCTAAGTATTTGCCAGCTGCATTAGAAAAAAATTTTTGATCTCATTCTGAAATGCTTTGAAAAAATTACTATTATTATGTCTTTTAATGTAAAATTGAAAACGATGACTACACCGTGGTTTATGATTTTCTTTTTCTACTTTTACCTAGTCTATTAGCAGTTCAAGCCTAGTGTGTGCTTTTTTAGATAAATATAGGTTAAAAATATTGTTGAATTAAAAATTACTATTACTGTAAAGCAAATTACTCAAATATCCATTTGTGCTTTTAACTGTTGATATGCAAAGTAGATGAACAGGTATAATGAATTAGAGCAAAAAAATAAAATTATATTCTATATTTAAATAGATTTTTTCCATTTATAAAATGCATTCAGAAATTGAAAATAATTATAATGTATAAATCGAAACTGGATGTAGTTTAAGACTTTTTTAATCAAGTACAATGACTGAATATCAGATATCAATATAATAATTTTTCCAAACAATTGCCTTTGATATATTTTATGATCATTAGCTATTCAGAAATACAAAAAGAATATCATAATCCATTAATGCAGAAAATTTTTTTATATATTAAGTTTCAGTGAATACATTCCTTTTACTGCTTTAAAATTAATGGTTTTTTTTCAATTATATAAACTAATGAATAATTTCATTTCTGTCATAGATTTTAAATTATTTTTAAACACGCGAATACATTCGCCATGTTTTTTGGAAAAACATGTTTCTACTTTACAAAATGTTCGATTCTAGCTTGTTTAAGATTAGCCTTATTTGTATGTATGAAATCTTACTTAAAAGGACAAAAAT
The DNA here is from genome assembly GCA_021605095.1 of Caerostris extrusa. Lineage (NCBI taxonomy): Eukaryota > Metazoa > Arthropoda > Arachnida > Araneae > Araneidae > Caerostris > Caerostris extrusa. Next base: position 6,349 of record BPLR01014413.1, read on the forward strand.
AACTGAAATAAAAATTCTGCATTTCTATGTTCCTATAGCTCAGACTTAGTAGTCTAATTTTTGGACAGATCGTCAGGCTTATGAGTTAGAAGTGTTTAGTTTGAAACCATACAATGATTCTGAGCTTATGCTTGAATATGCTAAGTCATGTGTATAAGAAATGCACAAGATGCTGAGATATGAAAGATTAATTTGTTGGAATGATAAATACTTACAACTGATCTATGAAGAGAGGATTGAGATCCTTAACTGTTGGAATCAAAGGAAAGTTCACGAGATCACGTTGTCATCCAATTTAGAATGTCCACTGTAATGATATATTCTGTGGTGCATTCTGCTAGCGTTAAATCTGTTGCTTATAAATCATTAAAGCTTTAATGATATAATGTTCATCAGACTAGCATTTGAAATATGGCGATATGTGTCCATTTAATATGATTCCCGCCTATGAAGAGGAGGATTGAGATCCTTAACTGTTGGAATCAAAGGAAAGTTCACGAGATCACGTTGTCATCCAATTTAGAATGTCCACTATAATGATATATTCTGTGGTGCATTCTGCTAGCGTTAAATCTGTTGCTTATAAATCATTAAAGCTTTAATGATATAATGGTCAACAGACTAGCATTTGAAATATGGCGATATATGCGTCCATTTAACATGATTCCTGCCTATGAAGAGGAGGATTGAGATCCTTAACTGTTGGAATCAAAGGAAAGTTCACGAGAACACGTTGCCATCCAATTTAGAATGTCCATTGTAATGATATATTCTGTGGTGCATTCTGCTAGCGTTAAATCTGTTGCTTACAAATCATTAAAGCTTTAATGATATAATGGTCATCAGACTAGCATTTGAAATATGGCGATATATGCGTCCATTTAACATGATTCCTGCCTATGAAGAGGAGGATTGAGATCCTTAACTGTTGGAATCAAAGGAAAGTTCACGAGAACACGTTGCCATCCAATTTAGAATGTCCATTGTAATGATATATTCTGTGGTGCATTCTGCTAGCGTTAAATCTGTTGCTACAAATCATTAAAGCTTTAATGATATAATGGTCATCAGACTAGCATTTGAAATATGGCGATATATGTCCATTTAACATGATTCCTGCCTATGAAGAGGAGGATTGGAGATCCTTAACTGTTGGAATCAAAGGAAAGTTCACGAGAACACGTTGCCATCCAATTTAGAATGTCCACTGTAATGATATATTCTGTGGTGCATTCCCTGCTAGCGTTAAATCTGTTGCTTACAAATCATTAAAGCTTTAATGATATAATGGTCATCAGACTAGCATTTGAAATATGGCGATATATGCGTCCATTTAACATGATTCCTGCCCTGGTCATAAAATCTCTAGCAGCATCAATTACTGACAAATTGTAATGAAATTAGGCGTGTACCTGCTGATACGATGCAAAAATACACACACAATAATTTACATAAATGTCCGAAAATTCTAAGCACTCACTAATATTGTAAGATTTAAAACACCAAACAAAAGCATTATTTTAATAGGAAGTATGGTCCTCCCTTATGGCCCCTTACTATTGTCACCACATTAATTTATATTGGAAATTCCTGTAACACTGTTGTAAAACTCATGATGGTTTTAGTATGTAATAGATGAACTACAATTTCCCCCAAGAGTGTTTTTGATGTACTTTACAGAAGTTTTGATAGAAATCTGGCTAATCGATGAAAAAATTGAACTCTAGAAATTCATCAACCACACGTATCTTATTTGGCCACGCTTGGCATCCATTGAGATGAAATAAGAAATATCCTCACCCTTGAAAAGCACAGGTGGGGAATCGGAGTCAGAGTAGGTTTAAAAATCCGACTTCTTATTCTGTAATAAAATAATTTTTATTTTCCCAAAAATTTGTGGAATTAATGTTAAAATTCAATTTCATTTTTTTTAATGATACAAACCGGTAGAAAGACAGTGACTGCTTCAGAAGAAAACCAACTAAGTATAAAGTGAAAAAAAAAAAAAAACTTCACTATTATTTATTTTTTTATTTACTTTTCTTGGTACTGAGACTTGTTAGTGCAAATACTACACCTTTAAAAATACTTTGTAATACAAAAACACTTTTATTGATATACATATGTAATAAAAAAGTCATTGAATTTAATTTACAAATTTTTCTAAATCCATTAGTTAAGATCATAGTACATAAAACTAAAATTATGAAAAAGGGTCAAGAGTAGGTATAAAAATCTGATCCTCGAGTTAGAAATCGGAAATTTCTTTATTCTGATGCTCCATTCCGGTTGAAAGTCGAACATAGGGCTCCACTCTGCTATATAATTCAGTGCAAATCTGTAGATAAATCGAATTTGTGCAATTTTCTAACATGATGTCTATCCAGACCACAAAAAACTCAGCTACCTCAGCTTCTCTTTATCAGATTCTGGAAGACAGGTAGCGGACGCCTGTCTTCTCTAGAAGAACGTACGATGGTTAAGTTAAACCTGACTCACAAGTGAATGGAATGTTCTCACTGATCTCTGGTTCAGAGTTGATGTTATTGACGTAATCCTAAACAAATTATCATGTTCACAAGAATTGATGGAATTCCAACAGTCTGTGATTTTGTACAAGTAAATAGACTTCATGTAACCCGAGAGATTTTAATAACTTCTGAAACTAAGATTCAAATGGCTACCTGAAGGTCAAAGAGAGTCGAAGTGTTGGATTCCTGATGCACTCGTACTATTTGTCAGATATTGAGACAGTTGTGGCTCTTAATCAACCTTAACCAAGTATTTCTGTCAACGGATATAGTATACTTAAACTGCTTCCGATAAATTGATATACTGTATAACAATCTGCAATTTTGACTGCCATTTCTCTAACTTCCCAACGATTCGCTTAATCGTTTCAAATATTGCGAAAGGGTACTGTTTACTTTGCAAAACAAATCTCACAAAATTAAGCGAAGTGTACTGCTATTATTAAAGTCTTAAATTGCTATTGATGCTTATGAAATCTGTTTCTCTACATGCAAAGCATGTAAAAGATTTTTTTGTGTTATTTTGTAGAGATAAGGCTTTATTTGAATAATTAATTTTAACTTTTGAAGAAAAAAGCACTTTTTTGCTCAATACTTTTGAAAGAAACATCATTAAAAGATGTAAAAGTCTTTTAATTTGGACATCGATGTAATTATTAAAATTTACCAATAGAAAGTTTTAGTATGAACATTGAAATCTGGTATGAAATAAAATCAATAAACCTTCAAAAATGTATATAAAATAAATTCACGTTGCAATTTTCTTTCTTTCAATTTTACTGACATATATATTTATGATTATTTTTTAATTCAAAGTTCATTATGAACATAGAAAATGCAATCATTGGTTCTCAAAGATTTGTTTAACCTTTTTTGTTTGTTTTTATAATTTATTTACTGGACAAATAGTTTACCGTTGCCAATTTCCGTAAGCAAACATATTAGATAAGTACGCAATATTTTAAAATTTGATGCTGTTTTACTGCAGAATATAGTTTTAAAAAAGTACTGTGTATTAAATTTTATTTATCAATTTAATTCATTTAAACAGAAAGTTTTAAAACCCTATTAAAAAATGTCATGAAAAAAGAATACATATTTAAAAAAGAAAATTATTATCATAAAAATAACATCAAGGTAAAATTTTGATCTGTAGAAAACAAGGTTTTCCATATATTAAAACTCTTTTAGATCATATATACTATAAAGTTAGCTTGACACCAGAAACAAATCCTTACAGTATGAGATTTTGGGCATTACAATAAAAAAATAAATAAATAAATAAATGAAGTTTAAAAATAAAATTTTAAATAACATTTTCCGCTGCGGCTGAAACGAACATGAGTTGGTCCGGCCCCAGACAAGCCAATGGCCCAAAGATGACGATACATCAACAAGACGTCGTTGAAATTCAGGCCCATTTCCCACTTTCTCCCTGAGCCTAAACTACTCGGGTTTCCAATTTTATTGCTCTTCTTTGAAAGTCACGAGGAAGAAAAATCGTCTTCTGCGGCTTCTGCTTCCTGTAACAATGCTTCAGCAACAATGCTCCAAAACCTATCTAGGGTTTTCAGGCTTGTAATTCTTTAAGCATGAGAAGTGCCGAAAAGGATTTCTTGTTCGTGTTCGGAAGGGAATAAAAGTTGTTCTTGTGACTGTAAAAAGAATGAACGGTGAAAGTCGTCTGCTGCAATATTTAATCTATTATTGTCCTGTAGGGTTTCATGTTCTTTTTTTTTTTTTTCGTTTTTGTTCTTTTGATACTTTTTATGCTTTTCAAACTAACAAACAAATTTATTAAAAATTACATTTCAAGAATAAGATGGGTAAGAATTTTAGTTATAAAATACTCAATCAAATGATTCAAAAAATTGTTTTGGAATTTTATTTTAATTGTCGTTGCTGTAACAATTTACTAGGAATAAATTATATGCTGTGTTGAAGTAATTTAAATTTCATTTTATATACTATAATTACAATAATTAAAAATTATTTAAAAAATTATCGTATTGTATTGAATTTGATATCATTTTCGATGTCCGAGATTTACTGCTTTTAAATTATCCTTTATTACATCATCTTGCAATGTACTTATTATCAAGCAAAGGTTTTTAATTTATTTTTATGTCTTGCATTTATAACTAATTCTTCATCTTTATTAACGCAACAGCCGCATGGGCCAAGGTTGTCTGCCTACTGGCAGATTTCGACGTAAGAGGTGCTTTCTGTTTACGGGTAGAGTTATCAACCCTACGTCCAATGCTCTACAGTTATATTAGACCGGTAGATATCAGAGTAATTTCCGAACCACTACAAGCATGCTTGGCACCGCCGTGTCTCGAACTCGAAAGTAGTGCTAGTCTCTCGGCCATCAGGCCCAATCTGTACTAGATAGTGTTAAAAACGTGCTTTGTATTAAATTTCATTTATTTAAATATAAAGTTTTAAAACACCATTAAAAAAAAAAAAAAAGAATACAGATTTAAAAAAATTACAATTAAAAATATCAAAACATGGTAGAATTTTGGTCTCTAGAAAAATGAGATCTTCCATATATTAAAAATACTTTTATATTACATGTACTGTAAAGTTAGCTTTACACCAAAAAAAAAAAAAAAAAAATTCCTGCAGTATGAGATTTTTGGCATTACATCCAAAATAAATAATAAATAAATGAAGTTTAAAATAAATAAATAAATAAATGAACCCCCAGACAAGCCAATGGCCAGCCACAAAGACAACGATACATCAGCAAGACGTCGTTGAAATTCAGGCCCATTTCCCCTCTTTCTCCCTGAGCCTAAACTACTCGGGTTTCCAATTTTATTCTTCTTGAAAAGCCATGAGGAAGAAAATCGTCTTTCTGTGGCTTCTGTTTCCTTCTTCAGTCGGAGTAACAATATTCCAGAACTAGTGGCTCTCCATGGATTTCCGACTTGTCATTCTTTAGGCATGAGAAGGGCAGAAAAGGAATTCTTCTTTCATGTTCGGAAGGGCGTAAAAGTTGTTCTTATTTCTGTACAAGAATAAACGGTGAAAGTCGTATGCTGCAGTATTTAATCTATTATTGTCGTATTCGGTTTCATGTTTTGGTTTCGTTTATGTTCTTTTGATAATTTTTATACTTTCTAAACTAACAAAAAGTTTATTATAAAAATACATTTAAGAATAAGGTGGGTAAGAATTTTAGTTATAAAATAACACTCAAACAAATAATTAAATTTTTTTATTTAATTTTTTTTTTTTTATATTCGTTGTTATAACAATTTACTATGGCTAAATTACATGCTGTGCAGAAGAAATTTGATTTGTTTCATTTTCACAATTACATTTATTTAATTATTATTTGACAAGTAAATTGATTTTAATAAAAAAAAAATTGAATTTTAACTGAAATTTTCAATGAAAAATCATATTTTTGCAATAGTTTTTAAATTATATATTAAAATTGTATTGTATTGTATTGTATTTGATTACTATGTCCGATTTTTCCTGATTTTTTTATTTATGCTTAGTTTTCTTTTATTACATCATCTTGTAATGTGCTAACTATCGAGAAAATTTTTTAATAATTTTTATTTCTTGTATTTAAAACTAATTCTTCTTCATTGACGTAACAGCTCTACGGTGGGCCAAGGCCGTCTGCTTACTGACAGATTTCGAGATAAGAGATGTTTTTCTTTTTACGGGTAGGGTTATGAGCCCTATGTCCAACGCTCTATAGTCATATTAGACCGGGACCATATTAGAATGGATTCCGAAGCACTACAAGCATGCAGGACAGCGCCGGAACTCGAACTAGAGAGCTGGCTATCTGGCCCCCAATATGTAGCACCTAGTGTTAAGAAGTGCTTCGTATTAAATTCCACTTATTTAAATATAAAATTTTTAAGACTATTAAGAATTGTACTAAAAAAATACAGATATCGAAGAAAATTACAATAAAAATAACAACATGGTAGTATTTTGTCTTTAGACAAATGAAATCTTCCATATTTTAAAATACTTTTATATTACATGTGCTTTGAAGTTAGCTTTATACCAGAAACAATTCCCTTCAGTATGAGAGTTTTTGGCCTTACATACGAAAAAAAAAAAAATAAATAAATGAAGTTTAAAAAAAAAAAATAAAATTTTAAATAACACTTTCCACTGCGACTAAAAATGAACATGAGTTGCCCGGCCCACAAACAATCAAATGGACCAGATTCACAAAAACGACAATATATTAGCAAGACGTCGTTACCTCCTTCTCCTGGGCCACGACTACACGGGTTTCGAATTTTATTGCTTTCCTTGAGAAGTCATGAAGAAAGAAAACTGTCTTCTGCGGCTTCTGCTTTCTTCTTTGGTCGGGACAACAGTGCTCCAGAACCGGCGGCCTCTCCAGGGATTTCCACTTGTCATTCTTTAAGCATGAGAAGTGCCGAAAGGATTCTTTGTTCGTGTTGCGAAGGGTAAAGAAGCTGTTCTTATTACTGGGAAAGAATAAACGAATATTTTTAATTATTTTTATTGATTACTCTGATATTTAATTCTTTTTCATTGACGCACCAGCCGTACAGTGGGCCAAGGCCGTCTGCCTACTGTCAGATTTCAAGACAGGATATGTTTTCCTTTACTGAGTAGTTTTTTTTTTACTGAGTAGGGTTGTCAACCCTACGTCCAAAGCTCTTCAGTCATAATAGACCGGGACCATATTAGAGTGGATTCAGAATCAATACAAGTGTGCATGGCCCCTCCGGGACTCGAGCTGGAAAAGAGCGCTAGCCACTCGGCTATCAGGCCCCCAATCTGTAGCACATAGTGTTAAAAAGTGCTTTGTATTGAATTTCATTTATTTAAATATAATTTTTTTATTAAAAACGTTTGTAGTAAAAAGAATACAGATTGAAAAAAAATTACTATAAAAATAACAACATGTCTTATAAAGTTAGCGTTTCACCGGAAACAAATCCCTACAATTTGAGACTTTCAGCATTACATCCAAAAATAAATAAATAAATGAAGTTTAAAAAAATAAAATTTTAAATAACGTTTTTCCGCTGCGCCTGAAAAGGAACATGAGTTGGTCCGGTCCACAGACAAGCCAATGGCCCAGAGTCGCAAAGACGACGATCTATCAGCAAGACGCCGTTGGAATTTCCCTCTTTCTCCCCGAGCCTAAACTACTCGGGTTTCCAATTTTATTGCTTCTCTTGAGAAGCCATGAGGAAGAAAATCGTCTTTCTGTGGCTTCTGTTTCCTTCTTCGGTTGGAGTAACAATATTCCAGAACCGGCGCCCTCTCCAGGGTTTTTCCGACTTGTAATTCTTTAAGCATGAGAAGGGCCGAAAAGGATTCTTTGTTCGTGTTGTGTAAAAGTTGTTCTTATGACTGTAAAAGAATAAACGGTGGAAGTCGTCTACTGCAATATTTAATCTGTTATTGTCGTGTAGGGTTTCATGTTCTTTTTGTTTTCGTGTATGTTCTTTTGTTAATTTTTATGATTTTCAAACTAAGACAAAAATTTAGTTTAAAATACATTTCAAGAATAAGATGGAGAAGATTTTAGTTATAAATTAACAATCAATCAAATAACTAAATTTTTTTTCAATATTCATTAGAATTTATTAAGGATAAACTATATGATGTGTTGAAGTAATTTTATAGATTACGTTTTATGCAATTACATTTATTTATTTATTATTTAATTAGTAAATTTATTTTCATAAAAAAAGCCCCATCTTTGTATGATATTACAAATTTGGCAACAATTATTTAAAAATGTTTTGCATTGCATTTGAAATCCATTTTATGAAGCCAGTACAATACACGAGATTTTATACGACATTTTAAATTATACAAATTTTCTTTTTATATCATCTTGAAATGCTCTAATCACGAAGCAAATGCTTTTTTAATTATTTCTATTTCTTGCATTTATAACTAATTCTTCTTCATTGACTCAACAGCCGCATGGTGGAGCAAGGTAGTCTGCCCTCTGGCAGATTTCGACACGAGGTGTTTTCTATTTACGGGGCAGGTTATCAGCCCTACGTCCAACGCTTTACAGTCATATTAGACCGGGACCATATTAGAGTGAATTTCGAAAAACACTACAAGCATGCATGGCACCGCCGGGACTCACACTCGAAAAGAGAGCTAGTCACTCGCCCATCAGACCTCCAATCTGTAGTACATGATGTGAAAAAAAAGTTCTTTGTATTAAATTTTCTTTACTTAAATATAAAGTTTTTAAAACACTATTAAAAAAATTTGTAGTAGAAACAACACAGATTTTAAAAAAATTACAATAAAAATAACAGCATGGTAGAATTTTGGTCTTCAGAAAAATGAGATCTATTATTTTATCGATATTTTTAAATTCTTATATATAACCCGTGTTATAAAGTTAGCTTTACAACAGAAAAAATTCGCTATAGTATGAGATTTTCAGCATTGCATCCACGAAAATAAATCAATAAATGAAGTTTAAAAAAGAAAAATTTAAATAATACTTTCCGCTGCGGCTGAAAACGAACATGAGTTGTCCGGTCCACAGACAAGCCAATGGCCCGGAGTCACAAAGACGACGATATACCAACGAGACGTCGTTGAAATTCAGGCCCATTTCCCTCTTTCTCCTCGAGCCTAAACTACTCGGGTTTCAATTTTATTGCTTTTTCTTGAAAAGCCACGAGGAAGAAAATCGTCTTCCTGTGGCTTCTGTTTCCTTCTTCAGTCAGAGTAACAATATTCCAAAACTAGTGGCCTCTCCATGGAATTCCGATTTGTCATTCTTTAGGCATGAGAAGGGCAGAAAAGGATTTTGTTGTTCGTGTTCGGAAGGGCGTAAAAGTTGTTCTTATTGCTGTGAAAGAATAAACAAATAAATAAATGTAAGAATAAACAAATAAAATAAATAAATAAATGTAGTTTAAAAAAATAAAATTTTAAATAACATTTTCCGCTGCGGCTGAAACGAACATGAGTTGGTTCGGGCCCCAGGCAAGCCAATGGCCCAGAGTCACAAAGACGACGATACATCAACAAGACGTCGTTGAAATTCAGGCCCATTTCCCTCTTTCTCCCCGAGCCTAAACTACTCGGGTTACCAATTTCATTGCTCTTCTTGAAAAGTCATAAGGAAGAAAACTGTCTTCTGCTTCCTTCTTCAGTCTGGGTAAGCCTCTCCAGGGATTTCCGACTCGTAATTCTTTAAGCATGAGAAGTGCCGAAAAGGATTTCTTCTTTCATGTTCGGAAGGGTGTAAAAGTTGTTCTTATTACTGTAAAAGAATGAACGGTGAAAGTCATCTGCTGCAATATTTAATCTATTATTGCCGTATATGGTTTCATGTTCTTTTTTTTTTTTACATTTGTTCGTTTGATAATTTTTATGCTTTTCAAACTGACAATAAAGTTAGTTTGTAATGTTCTAATTATCAAGCGAAGTATTTTCAATTAATTTTTATTTCTTTTATTGATAACTAATTCTTCTTCTTCTTCATTGACGCAACAGCCGCAGGGTGGGACCTTCTGCCTACTAGCAGATTTTGAGACAGGAGATGCTTTTTTTTTACGGGGTAGGGTTTTCAGTCGTAGGTCCAACGCTCTACAGTCATGTTAGACATAATTAGGTTTGGTTTCTCGCTCTACGGTAATTTTGTGGCTAATTAGACAGGGAACTACAGTTAGACGTGGATTCCGAACCACTGACAAACATCCATGCCACCGCCACATATTAGACAGGGACCTATGGTTTAAAATGAATTTCGAGCCATTACAAGTATCCATAGTACCGCCAGGTCTCGAATTCGAAGGCAGAGCTAGTCACTCGGCCATCAGGCCCCCAATCCTATTAAGACGTGACTTAAGTTTTTTATACGTTTAATAAATTTAATTTTTAACATTTACTTTTTTTGTATATTTAATACCATGTTAAACTTTTCTGTATCTGTGAGTTGGTGTCAATGTAAAAATATGAAAAAAAAATAAAGTGAATTAATAAAGTAGTATTTTTGGTGTATAAAATACCATTTTGGAAAATTTTGCACCTGAATAAATTAAAAAAGCAAAATCAGAAAAGAAAGCGTTTAAGATATAACCACATTAAAATATGTTTAATGACTATGTACAATTAAGTCATATCTTATATATACAAAAAAAAACATACGCACACAATTAAAACTTCAATTTTTTATTTTGAATCTATTACTTTTTTATCTGGTGGCTAGACATTTATAGTAAATTCTATTAGTTATTTTTTTTTTTATCATGATCAAATTTTCATGTCACCAGACACAAAAAAAAAAAAATACTTGCACAATTAGCAGTAGTTATTTTTAAGGTATTGTAAAAAAAAAATAGTAGTAGTAGAATTATTTCGGCAATAGCGTTATTAAGTTGGCATTATTATTTAAGTTATTGTAAATAATAAGAAGTTAAACTATTGTAAAAAGAAACGGTGAAACTGAAGATTTACTTTATAAACAACTGCTATTATATTTTAAAAAATGACAACAAAAATTTGAGAAAAGCCAATTTATATTATTTTATAGCATATTAATCTATTTATCATTAACCACGAATATTGATGAAATATAATTAATTGTTCATGGAATGATAGTGTCTAGTGTAATGTACGAAATGAAAAACTATACTATTTTGAAGATTCATTTAAATGATCAAAACTTTCATTTTGTACCAAAGTATTTTACTAAAAATGTATTACATTCTATTGATGATGGCGGCTTCGGATTAGGTGCATGCTGGTCCTTCGCAAGATTACCACTCAAACATCGAATGGGATGTGTGTTTGTGAAGGCGCAAGTCAAACACGAGTGGTCCTGTGTCTCCCGTTTAATATGCGCTAATATCATTGTAATCTAATTCCCGGTTGTTGACATTGCAGTCTGGTGATTCGAGATTCTCTGGGGGATTTGGTCAACAAATTTCGCCCCAACTTATTTCCATTCAGTAGTGTGCGGAAGTTCGGATTCTGGGAAAATTTGCGACCTTCAAATATCTAATTGAGAAAAGAGTTTTCTTCTTCGGTCCCAGAAGCAATGTTTGGCAATACTTCGGCACTTCATTATAAAATAAGTGTTAAAGATTGTTAGCATGTAAATGGAGGAAAAATCAATTATGATATTTTGCGAATAAGATATTAGACAGCCACAAATGGATACACAAAAGGATGGCATCTGGGTTTTTGTACCCTCTTGTAGGGACTTAATGGAAGCCTTTCTGATTTACAGTCATCGAGTTCAATCTCGACATACAGTGGGCCACAAAATTGAGTATACACCTTAGAAACTTAGAGACTTTTTGCAATTACAAATTAAATATTTGCTTTAAGATGATTGAATTTTTACCTTATATACTTTAGTATATGCTTTACCGTACTATACTTATAAAATTGTTACGTTTATTTATTTTTTACGAAAAAAAATAAAAGATTTGAGACGAGAGGAAAAACAACACCACAAAAATAAGGATACACCTTTATTAATTTCCTTTTAACGTACAAATTAATATTTTGTTGCATAACCTTTTGCTTGAATTACAGCTTGTAATCTTCTGGGCATAGATTCTACTAGTGTTTTAGTGGTTTCAACAGAAATTTTAGCCCATTCTTCTCTCAGAACCTTCTTGAGAACTTCCTTGCTTGTGATTTCGTGTTCATGTACAGCTTTCTCTAATTTCGACCACAAATTTTCGATACGTTTAGGTCTGGAGACTGGGCTGGAGTGTGTAATTGCTTCTTGCAATGGTACAGCAAGTATAACTACACAATCTTCGCTGTATGCTTGGGGTCGTTGTCCTGCTGGAATATGAAGCTTGACCCAAGCCCCAACTTACAGGCACTTTTTTTTTTCATGTTATCATTTAAAATCCCAAAATATACATGTTTGTCCATAATACCATCAATAAAAGCAAGCTCTCCAACTTCTTCTGCCGACATACAACCACAAACGAGGACAGATCCACCTCCGAACTTGACTGTCTTAATGGTGTTTTTAGGTGCCAGTGCTTTCCCAGCTTCTCTCCATATTTTAAATCGTCCATCGCTTCCGTAAAGATTAAACTTACTTTCATCAGAAAATATTACAGTGTTTCAGAAAGAAAATAGGCTTTAAACGATGTTCTGTGGCGAAAATCACTCTCTTTTGTCTATTCACATACTTGATGAGTGGCTTTCGTATTGGTGTACGGCCATGAAACCCATATTGGTGAAGGGTACGTTGAATTCTTTCAACTGAGATCTTTTCCCGATTGTCGAGGACATCGATAAAGCTAGTTTAGAGGCACTCACCCTCGGATCTTTCTTTACTGAGTGAATGATCTTCCTCTTCGTTGTAGTTCTCAGTATTTCTTTACGTCCTCTTCCAGGAATATTGGCCACAGATCCAGTTTTTTATACTTCTGTAGTATTTTTTGGACACAACCATGAGTTACACCAATCAACGAAGCGATTTCTCGAAGAGATTTGCCCTCTTTCGACCATTTTACAACCAATAAACGCTCAGATTCAGTAGTTTCTCTACGAGAGCTCATTTTACGATTTTTAATGAGAAAAAAAATACTATTTAAAAGCGTTGAAGTGCAATAGCACGTGTTATAAGCAGCAGCTACTCCTGAAACTCTTTAAAGAAAATTTGAAACTAAAAAAAGCGGTGGCATAATTTACAAATATATGAAGTGTGTACTCAATTTTGTGGCATGGTTTTCTATCTTTTCTTCGAATCGCTTAACTTTTTTTCGTAATAAATAAGTTAACTATAGAATTGTGTTATTATAGGATGGTACAGAAGAGGTTAAAGTATCTAGGATAAAAAAATTTATCTATTTAAATCAATATTTAATTTGTAATTGGAAGAAGTCTAAAAGTTTTAGAGGTGTATACTCAATTTTGTGGCTCACTGTAAATGATGTTTCAGCTCAGTTTGCTTGTCAATTTCAAACTTGTGTTTCTTAGTTTGGAAATTACGAGACACTCAGATCAAATTTATATCTAAATGTTCTCGATTTCAAATGGGCATGCATTTTTATATACTTTTTATTTAATATATATATTGCTCTGAATCTATTAACCTTACGTTTCCACACTTTCTCATGATAGATTCTTCCTCTTCTATAACTAACTGCTGGCTTTGCAATTCCGTTTGACTTTTTTCCGATTCTTCAAATCTCACACGGTTTTTGGTTTTAAATAAGCATACATTTTTTTATATATATATATATATATTGTATTTCATATATATATATAGTATATTGCACTGAATCTATTAACCTTAAATTTGCATATTATCTCATGACGGATTCTTCCTTTTCTGTAACTAACCGCTGGCTTTGCAATTCCATTTGACTTCTTTCCGATTCTTCATTTCTCACAATGCTCTCTGTTTTAAATGGGCATACATTTTCATATACTTTTATTTATCTTTTTTTTATACTTTTTATTTATTTTTAAACCTTAAATTCCCTCATGTTCTCATGACAGATTCTCGCCTTTCTATAATTAACCACTGACTTTGCATTTCTGTTACGTTAAACTGTAGGTTACGGTCTAACCAGCCTAAAGTATGCATAAAACAAGAGTAGAGTTACAAACGAAACATTGCATTTCCTTTTGGCTTCTTTTTCCGATTGTTCATTTCTCACATGATTCTCGGTTTTAAATGGACATACATTTTTATATTCTTTTATTTCATATATATATATTTTCCTTTTCGTTTGATTTCTTTTTGAATCTTTATTTCTCACCCCCTGCAATATACCAACCAAAATACTGTAAAGGATTTGCATTCGATTTAATTCACTGTGACTGTCAGACACCCCTTCGGTTCCATACCCTTTGGACGTGCTGCTATTCGCTCTGATGTGGCCTCCCAGAACTAGATCCATACTCTTCAAATTCCATACAAAATAAGTTAATTATAAGAGTGTTATTGAAATAAAGTAATAAAGAATCATGACCTTTCAATTTTCGGCTCAATCCACTTGACATTCAAGTACACTCTGTAGCAGCTTCCAGTCTTGCCATACTCCCACGCGCACACGCATACACCACTTACACATCAAAAACATTTTAGAGACCGCAGTTTATTTTGAGAATAACTGATCTAACAAATGCATCAAACAGAAATGTACATTTTTTTTTTTATTTGTTCTTTTCAAAAAGAAAATTAAAATGGAATAATAACTTCTTTTACAATTTTTACACAAATATTTCTTTTAATGAATTAATAAATCATAATTCTTAAAAGAATTCCATAAACCAAACGAACTATAGTTCCGAAAAATATGTCACTGGAGTCTTTAATCTGTAATTTGATATCAAATGTTCTTTTGTTTCGCTAAAAGAAAATTTATTAAAAATATTTTTAAGTAATTGCTAGACAAACATTCCAAATTTAAAAAAAAAAAAAAAAAAAGATATCCATTTCTTTAAGTATCAAAGGAGGTTCTCTTAAATGCCAAGTCTGTAACATGACATTTTGAATCTTTAATTAACTATTGTGCAGAGTCCGACTTTAATTAGTCCTCTGTGCATTTATTTATTCTGTTAATCTTGAAAATGCTAACAGGGAAATTGTAGAATTTTACTTATGAAATTATTAATTCTCGAACCACTCTTTGGGTAATTTTGCTAATGATATACTCATTTTAAATTAACTGAATAAATTATTAACAATGTGCAGTTTAAATTACGTTCTCGGTTATTAAGCTACTATTAATTAAGGAAAATTCGTGACTTCTTTATTAATTAATTCTTGTCGCTTTTATATTCTTTAGCATCTTAATCTTTCAACAACTATGCATTCCATCTTTTTCTTTAATCAAATCTTAACATTTAAGAACTCTATTTCTAATATTTTATCTTCTAAAAATTTAACACAAAAATCGACAAATGTTTATAATTTCCTTCATAATTTAAGTTCGTATAAATAAAAACATATTTGATTTTTTTAAGTAATTAAATTTTTCTTTAAAACTAATAATCAAGTAAAATTTACAAAAAAAAAAAAATTATTATTTTATATCCATTCTATTCTTATACTTAAAAAAAAATTGTGTCATTAATTCGGAACAAAGTTATTTTTGGGGGTAATAAAAAATGATAAAAAAATTCGTTATTTAAAAAATATCGAAATAACAAAAACTGTGAAATGTAATTTTAAAACTATCATTGATATTTTTAACATTTTTTGTTTTAATTTTAGGTTTTAAATGTGTTTCAACTTAATTAGAAGTATATAAGTTTTCAAAATTTGATTTGTTTAGAATAAATAAAATTTGAGTTTCTATGATGAACTAGAATTAATAAAACAAATATGAACTACATACGAAATATTAAAATTCGCCTTACTCTAAATTCATTTATTATTTAGAAATACAGTGAGCCACAAAATTGATTATACACCTCTAAAACTTTTAGACTTCTTCCAATTACGAATTAAATATTGATTTAAATGGATACATTTTTTATCCTAGATACTTTAACCTCTGCTTTACCATCCTATAATAACACAATTCTATAGTTAACTTATTTATTACGAAAAAAAGTTAAGCGATTCGAAGAAAAGATAGAAAACCATGCCACAAAATTGAGTATACACTTCTTATATTTGTAAATTATGCCCCCACTTTTTTTAGTTTCAAATTTTTTTTAAAGAGTTTCAGGAGTATCTGCTGCTTATAACACGTGCTATTGCACTTCAACGCTTTTAAATAGTATTTTTCTCATTAAAAATCGTAAAATGAGCTCTCGTAGAGAAACTACTGAATCTGTGCATTTATTGGTTGTAAAATGTTCGAAAGAGGGCAAATCTCTTCGAGAAATCGTTTCGTTGATTGGTGTAACACATGGTTGTGTCCAAAAAATACTACAGAAGTATAAAAAATTGGATCTGGGGCCAATATTCCTGGAAGAGGACCTAAAGAAATACTGAGTACTACAGCGAAGAGGAAGATCATTCACTCAGTAAAGAAAGATCGGATGGTGAGTGCCTCTAAACTAACTTTATCGATGTCCTCTACAATCGGGAAAAGATCTCAGTTGAAACAATTCGACGTACCCTTCACCAATATGGGCTTCATGTCCGTACACCAATACGAAACCAAAACTCATCAAGTATGTGAATAAACAAAAAGAGAGTGAGTTTCGCCAAAGAACAAAGTAAGTTTAATCTTTACGGAAGCGATGGACGATTTAAAATATGGAGAGAAGCTGGGAAAGCACTGGCACCTAAAAACATCATTAAGACAGTCAAGTTCGGAGGTGGATCTGTCCTCGTTTGAGGTTGTATGTCGGCTGGAGGAGTTGGAGAGCTTGCTTTTATTGATGGTATTATGGACAAAATGCATATTTGGGGATTTTAAATGATAACTTGAAAAATAGTGCCAGTAAGTTGGAACTTGGGTCAAGCTTCATATTCCAGCAGGACAACGACTCCAAGCATACAGCGAAGATTGTGCAGTTATACTTGCTGCACCATTGCAAAAGCAATTACACACTCCAGCCCAGTCTCCAGACCTAAGCATCATCGAAAATTTGTGGTCGAAATTAGAGAAAGCTGTACATGAGCACGAAATCACAAGCAAGGAAGTTCTCAAGAAGGTTTTGAGAGAAGAATGGGCTAAAATTTCTGTTGAAACCACTAAAACATTAGTAGAATCTATGTCCAGAAGATTAAAAGCTGTAATTCAAGCAAAAGGTTATGCAACAAAATATTAATTTGTACGTTAAAGGAAATTAATAAAGGTGTATACTTATTTTTGTGGTGTTGTTTTTCCTCTCATCAGAGATCTTTTATTTTTTTTGGTAAAAATAAATAAGCGTAACAATTTTATAAGTATGGTACGGTAAAGCATAGACTAAATTATATAAGGTAAAAATTCAATCATCTTAAAGCAATATTTAATTTGTAATTGCAAAAAGTCTCTAAGTTTCTAATGTGTATACTCAATTCTGTGGCCCACTGTATATTTCTATAAGTGCTCTTTTAAAATGTTCTTAGACAATTTTTTTTTTTTTGAAAATTTCTGTTCCTCAGTTTGACAACCCTGCATTTGAGTTTCTATAATGAAATATAATTTGTAAAAAAAAAAAATGGGATTTATGTTCTAAAGATTAAAATTCTCCTTACTCTAAATTAATTTATTATTTAGAATTATATTTCTTTAAGTGCCCTATCATTAAAAATGTTCGTAAACAATTTTTCTGAAAATTTCTCATCCTCAGTTTGGCAATCCTGTATTTCAGTTTCTATAATGATCTATAATTAATAAAACAAATATGCATTACATTAGAAATATTAAAAAATCTCCTTACTTTTACTTTTGTTAATCAGAATATTTAAGTGTCCGCTCGTTTAAAAGGCTCTTAAATAACTTTTTTTTGAAAATTTCTGTTCCTCAGTTTGGCAACCCTGTATTTGTGTTTCTATGATCTATAATTTATAAACAAATATGAATTTCATTCGAAATATTAAAAATCTCCCTACTGTAAATTCATTTATTATTTAGAATTATATTTATTTAAGTATCTAATCATATAAAATGTTCTTAAACACTTTTTTTTTTTTAACGTTCTTTTTCTCAGTTTGGCAACCCTGCATTTGAATAGAAACTTTATCCACCACTTTGGATACTTTTTAAAATATTATTTAAATTCCATTTTCAAAATTTACGTTCGTTTTTCTCTAAGTAATATTTCACTTTTGATACTTGGAATATAAATATGGCATTGATATCTAAAAGAAAGCTACAGTAAAATGTAGAAAATTCTTATTCGAATGATTTTTTTTCCTTTCGAAGCAATAAAATGTTTCAAGTAGGTTTCATCCATATTTCAAAGAATTTTTCTCACTGATTCTTTTTTTTTTTTTTTTTTTTTTGGCGAGTTAAATGACGTTGAAAATGATTTGTTTCTTGCAGTAAAAAAGAAATGAGGGACACGCATTCGAAAGGCAAGTATAATTTATTCCGCACAGTGATTTATGAGCTAGAATTTGATTGTATGTAGGTTTCCTTTTGAATGGTTGGAGCTAAAAAGCGTAAAGAATTGATTCTTGAATTATTTAAAATATATAAAAAAAATCGGAATGTTCTGAAATATTTTCATTTTTCAGCAATAGAATATACTTTTATTAAAATTGTAGATTTCTTTGGCTGGATCTTGCGATATAAAGACAGTAAAATTTTGATTCACTAAAATTATATTGGCAAGTGAATCATCTGATGGATAGTTAGTTGTGGTTTTGAATTGTAACAACTCTGCTTGAGACCTAGTTTGTGAAACTGAACTTTTTATTCTTGTTACTAATCCTCCTGGTGCAGGAAAGCCTACACCAGG
Source organism: Caerostris extrusa (assembly GCA_021605095.1). Classification (NCBI taxonomy): domain Eukaryota; kingdom Metazoa; phylum Arthropoda; class Arachnida; order Araneae; family Araneidae; genus Caerostris; species Caerostris extrusa. The sequence goes on from BPLR01014413.1 coordinate 25,224, forward strand.
TCCAGAAGACCCCGTCACAGACCAATGCGTCATGGTTAAAGGTAAAATTCAGATTCACTTTTTAACGAGGAACCACGAGGATTGAAGACTGAATAAAACTGAAGGCAACGCTCTACGATCATATTAGACCAGGATTCCGAACCACTACAAAATCCATGTCACTACCGGTACTGAACCCGAAACCTGTGGCACCGACAGCCAGAGCACTAGACACTTGGCAATTCAGGCCCTAAACTTTTTGTTCTTTTGCGAACTGTCATAATATAGGAATACGGCTAAAAGTCTTCTGCCAGCTAGTTGAAAGAACTATTGAATAGCGCCGTTGTCGCATTTGAGAGTGTTTGTTTCCAATTGCTATGATAGGGATCCTTGTGGCACATTGTAACAATTTCCTCTGGGGACCCTCACTTTATTAAGTATTTCAGTGCTTTCTGTAGCGTGCTTGTTGACTGTGGGAGTAAATCTGAAATTTGTCGTCACTACTTGATCCGGGTGATCTCTTCACATAAAATGATGAATTCGTCCGTATCATAAAGATCATTCGTCCGTTCGGATAAATGATGATACGTTGTTGGTAATTTGTTCGGTACTCTAGGTGTTTCCAAAGTTGGGAGTAGCTGGGTAGTTTTACACCTCTGTATTGGCTATTGTGTGTAGTGTACTATACGTGTGGAGCACAGACCATTCCGGAGAGTTGGTGGTACATTGTAACCAGCCTTCCAGTATAACGACGAACCAGTTCCAATATAGATTTACATAAAGTCAAAGTTCATGACATTTAAAAACAGAACTTTATGGTGAAATATGTAGTTTTTGTATAATGATTTGAATATCATTCTTTAAATCGCTGCTGAATTTCAAGAAGTAATGAATAATATCAATAGAACTGCCTAAGAAATAATTTGAAAATAAATAGCATGCTAAAAATCTTGTAATTACTATATGGTATTTTTACAAAATAAAAGGTGTAATTGTGCTCCAAAAACAAACATATGAAATTAAGAGTAATATTCCACTGAATTTCATAAGAGAATCTCTTCAAAACATGTATAACAAGCACTAGTCATCACTTCTGACTATTTCTTTTGTGCAGAAGAAGTTGCACATCTCCAGAATATCACAGTCAAACATGTACAAATAAGCATCACATTTTCATCAATGAGAAGCGACAGTTCGAGAATTGCAGTTGATTGGCTTATCAAGATTCAATAGACAGTTTGCCAAAGCAAATATAGTTCTTTGAGGATAGAACATGCTCAATGCTATAGATTACTACAGTGGCGCTAAAATCATTGATGTAAGAGACATTTGTGGTCTACGGAGAATAACTCGTAGAGAGGATCTTTGTTGTAGAGTATAACAGAAAAACGACGGCAGGAGTTCCAGACAGTTTGCCACACTTTTATTCGCCGATGGGAATTGCAGAAAAGTAAATTTGGACGAATCCGTAAATTTAGTCTTTCTCAGATATAAATGCAGCCTGCTGATTTCGTTATTTCTCTTTCTTTTCATTTTAGAAGTCTGGCTTCTATTGTTTTCGCTTTGGAAATTCAGATTGTATTCTTTTCACTTTGGAAGTACAGCCTTTTCTGACACTGAGCATATAATTTGACTTTCACAGTAAACGTTATACATCGTGATGGATACTATGACTCCTATTATTTTTCAATCGGTTTGCGTACGCACTTTATAATAGGGAAATTTTTTTAATATGTTTAGGTAAATACATGCATAATTTCTGTATACGCTTATAATGTAATTAAAAACATTAAAGATCCTGTTTTTTTGTCATAAATATGCAGCACATTTCAACCATTTAAATTTTCAATCAAGACATATGTTGGTCATAGTATCTTACTCATTTACATTTTCAGTCTAAAACATCCAGTGATACATTTTATCTTAAATAGTTAGGATAAAAAATATCTTGCAGCACAATATCTTGTATGTTTCAATTTCTAATCTAGAGTGTGTGAATATTGCTTAGGTTGGGGTCATTCAGTGTTCCTCAGTTTATAAGAGAGGGGTTGCGTACTATTCTTCTCCTTGGACACGATGCAACATTTTTCAAGCTGCATCGTACGTATCAATTTATCGTGCCCACAATCTGCATAATATAGAAACTTCCAGTTCTATTGGTTTAATGTAATTTGATGTAGGAATCTATGGCAAATTGTTTCCAATTTAAATTGTTAAAGGTGAAAAGTGTCTTGCGTCATGTCATACGTGATTACTTTTTCTGAATTTCATTAATTTTCCAAATATAATCACTGGTAGAGAATAAAATCCCAACACAAAGAAGAAATTAGTTTAGTTAAATGAAATTTAAGCTAAGCATTTGCCTAGGTTGAATATTTATTTGGTTAAAATTTCGAGTTCCCCTTTTAAAGTACGCACGAGAAGAGCCATTTAAAATGTGAAATTTTAATACGTGATGCATACACAAATGGCAATATAATGGTGATACATGATGCATACACAAATGGTAATACGATGGTGATCCATGATACACACACAAATGGTGATATGATGGTGAAACATGATACATACGCAAATGGTAATAATGGTGATACATGATATAGCTGTAGTTTTCACGAATTGAATAAAAGCATACTAATAAGCATGCATGGCGTCGTAAATACCTGTTGCTCTCAGGGAACTTCTAAGTTACCTTTACTATCTATGCGAGACAGTTTGCAGACGTCAACAATTGCTACTAAGATTTTGAAGCAGTGACTGCAACGAACGCCTCCAGCAGACTGAAAACTGATCTCTCTTGCATAATATCGAGCATGTTATTATTGGGCAACTAATCGAGCTAGTGTAAATGCAGAAAGCATATTAATTAAAAATTTAGTGATGTTATAATTTTTTTTTTTTTTTTATTCTGGGTCAGGCAAGAAAGGCTAGATCAGTCAAGTTATAATAGATTTTTAAAAATATCTATAAATCAGTTCACTTAATGCGTATGCAATTCGTTACCCAGTAGCAGATGCGTTACCCTTGTTTTAAATTATTTGGGTTCTATTTGAGGATGGTATTAATATTCTGATTTCATCTGGTCTGTTAATAACATCCCTAAGGGAAGCATTGATTGTTTGTGGAAATACGGTCACAGTTAATCCATTTGCCTGTATCCGACGTTTCAATTTCTAATTACTTTATCTTACAATTAGACATGTTGGTGTGTGATGTATTGAATTTGATAAACAGATTTGGTTCCATTATTAACAGTTTCCTGCTGATTTGCCCAGCAAAACATTTTAGATGACATTATTTCCGTGTGTGTGTTTGAGAGAATTCTATGTCAATATAGAATATATTTTGTGACACAAACCTATTAGAAAGAAATTATTGCAGTTTAATTTGTAAATGTTTTGTGTTAACTTTACCTTTCCTATTAATATGTATGTATTGCATGTGTAAACTAAATATTGTTTTTCCTGCCTCAATGGTCAAGTTTTTAATCACAAACTGTATTTGACTTTTGGAGATTAAGGGTTTAAGATTAGGGGTTAAGTTTCTGAGATAAACTCCGAACACTCTATTCCTGAAAGTTAAGTTTTATGTAGGAGAAACCCTGGAAAACTACAAATACCTAACCATTCCCAGTTGTCACACAAATTACTGTCACATTTTCCAGAAAGTCATTTTGTTTTTGAAAACAATAATTGTAATTCCCACAATCATTTAGAAACAATTTACTAATAATACTTAATAATAAATTAGTATAAATTTAGTTTTTATTCTTTTAAAAGTTTTATGCAATTCATATCTGCACGCACGCACACGCACACACACACGCACGCACGCACACACCTATTTCCAAGTAGTGAACACACACTATTTCCAAGTAGTGAATAAGTGCTTCTTAAATGAAGAAATTAATTAAAATAAACTAAATCGCGATTGATGACGTGAGTTTTTGTTATTAATTTTAGCAACTTAGAAATTATAGGGGGTTTGGGTTTCAACAGCAAGCTTATAAGCATTTACGAGGATTAGAATAAAAGAAGACGACTTGAATTATCTAGAATTACGTGGTAAATAATATCTGAATTGGGGTAGCGTGCAGAAGAAATGAAAGAAGAAATGACACCAGAAATGAAAGAAGAACAACATTTGAGAGAAGTGATGTTTTATTAATAAAATGCAATGAACATAATTACCTGTTAGTATTTGAAGTTTAAACAATGTTCGAATCCTAGCGGTGGGTTTGTTAGTGATTCGAAATCCACATTTAACTGTAGGTCCCGGTTATAATTAACCAGACTGTGCAAATAAATGACCATAGAGAAACCAAAACAAATCATATCTTCCAACACATAGATTTCGAAATGGGATGAAATATTATTGGCTTCTCTTATACTATCCTGGAGATGAGTTGGATCAATTTCTCAGCATATGAAACTCAGTTTCAAAGCACTTCTTGTCCGTGAACTGTGCAAACGCAGTTTATAAGGGGGTTTCGCTGCATCATTTTCAAAAATCGTTGAAAAAACCTAATACGTCGCTGAAAATCATTTAGGTTGAAAGGTCTGGAAGATCTGCAACTGATATAGATATATTTGGCTGACAGTCAGGTCCTCATTTCGGTAGATAGAGAAATATTGACTTCATGGGTGATTGCTCGAGTGATGGCAGAAAGGCAGCTTTCATACAACTATCATTTTGTTTTCAAAGAAGAAATGTTTAGGTTTTATAAACTTCTGTAAGAAACACTTTGGTGGAAATATTTTCATTAATATACAGAGCAAATCAAATTATTATTTTTTTTCAAGTAAACTTACTACCATAAAACTCAGTGCACCAAGAAGAACATTTCTGATAAATGTGTCGTAAATGTCTGTGCCAGGAACAAATGAAAATGATTAAAATTACAGAATGATTGCGGATTATGCAAGTCTGGTTGGTAAAGGGCATTGATTTGGGCTCCTTCTAGCCCGCAAACATTCCTCCGAGGAACTATATGCAGTTAGTTATATCATATGCGATTAGTTGAAATCAAATCAAATTTGAAATAAACACCAGCAGTTGTCAGAGGAAATAATCATTATGATTAAAGAGATGGAATGATCAGATTGGGAGCTGTTCCCGCACCTCGGCAACTCTGAAAATATGGATCTGTTGATAATTGTATACTTATTTGGATGCATTTTAGTGATTCGCTTTTAACTCTTCATGCTGGCTGCTTAAAGCAGGACACAACACTAACATCTGGTGTGATGATTTGGGTGGAGCATTTGGATATAACACCCAGTACCCTCTAGTAATGATCCACGGTATTATAATAGCCAGAACTGGTAGGTTCGTGAAATCTTTCAGCCACATGAGTTGCCTCTGTATCCAGGATAAATGTTTTATGAGAATACTGCTCAGCCACACACATTAAAAGTGTTGTAGAGCTGTCTCCACACTCTTAAAGCATTTCCTTGTCCTGCATGATTCCCAGACGTGTCACTGATTGAAGTTTCGTGTTATAATTTAGGCCAATAAGATGGGCTGCTTAAGGCAATTGTAGACTGAAATGTCGCAGAACACCATAAGATACCTTTTGTACCCAAATGCCCTATTGTATTGTGTTGAATTGTACAATGTTTTGAAATATCTCAATTCGGTAATGAAATTTGTAATTCTTTGCGAGTTTCCATGCAATAAATAATCCTGCTTTTATTTTGTAAAAGCAGGATTATTTATTGCATGGTACTTTTTTATTAAAGTTAATCTTTTACAATTTTTATTAACGTTTCATTTATTTTATTTATTTTACTTATGTATTTATTAATTTAATTTATTTTATTTTATGTATTTAATTTATTTTAATATTTCGTTTTGTCAGTATAGTCGAAAATTCTATGTTTGTCATGTGTTTATATGTATATAAATATAAATTGTGATTCATGCAAATATGTTCAATTAAACACGCGCTCTACCAATGCTTTCTGCACTTGGCATACGCTCCCACCATAGCTCTGTGAGGTACGTTCAACTTTACCACAATGACTTTAGCCGTGTTCACAGAAACGTAATCTTCTCGTAACTTTGACAATATTATAATAAGCCGGGAAATGATTAGAACGCCATGCCTAGTTTGAGACATCTAACGTAAACAGAATTATTCACTTTCTGTGTATGTATTCTCAGCAAGTATCCGATTAGAGCTTCGGAATACAGCCATTCGCAAATAGAAGTGGTAATAGTTTCTAACTAATATGCAAACTTCGAGATTTCGCGGAATCGGGGACCTGCAGAAAATTTAAGCAGCCATTCCAAAGCTCTCCCGGATATTATTTTATCCAAATGTAGAAATATAAGTGTTTATAATATTTTTACAGCCTTATCGTGAATATAAATTAAAATTGAATGATATTTGAATTGAATGAACTTTTATTTTGCTTTTGTATGAATGTTTACATGAATTGTACAAAACTCAGTAACAGTACAATATTAAAAGCAATCGAAAACATAGCAGAACTTTGAATGCATATTAAAATCGGATCCTTTTAAAGGAATATAAATAATATTTATTAAAGTAGCAATCAAATTGGAAAGATTTAAAAGTGCATGCTTTTTTTTTATACGATTTGGAAGTCAATCAATCAACAATAATGACAATCCTTCAAAAATAAGCAATCGTGATATACAATTTTCGGGCCTAATGGCAGAGTGACTAGCACTCTCGTTGCCCAACGTTTCGAGTTCGAGTCTTAGCGGTGCCATGTATGTTTATAATGGTTCGAATCCACTTTAAACCGTAGGTTCTGGTCTAATAGAATCGTAGAGTGTTGTGGGGGTAGCGTTACTCACGCCCGTAGCATATTTTCAAATTACACGTACCCCCTGGGTAGTGTTAAAGTGTAACAGCGGTGCAAACATTGCTTGTGGCATAAAGTTAACTGTCTCAGTATTTGGGGCTGCATTAGAAAAAAATAGTTTAGATTCCTGGGCTATGTGCCGAGAACATGTATACAAGTACTCCTATATTGAAAATAAATGAAACACATATGAAGTATAAGCATATACAATTATTGTTATTACTTGAAATGCTATAAACTTTATAAAGCAATAAGATATACAACAGTGATAATGCGCCAATGAAAGTTTCCGAGAAATAGGAGATGGCTAATAGGAATGCTTGCGCCTATGTGATTTTCTTCCAAAATTTCCATTTTAAGCTATGAGGCTCCACTGTCAGAAGAGTTAGTGTCAATATCTAAAAAGCTGTGAACATTTTACAAAAATTTTGAATGTCATATTTATGTAAATTAGAATTTTTTATCCCTTCATCCCAATGAAGCTTAATAAGAGAGGCAATCCTCAATATATTGACGAGGAAATGACAGTTTGCCATTCAAATATAAGCTCAAACATTAAAGAAATCTTTAAGTCACATTATGATCCAGGTTTCTCATAAACACAAGAATAAATTAACTTGGGACGCGTTTTTATTGTATCTTATTTATTTATTTTGATAGCAATATTTTTTCTGTATTGTTTGACTTAACTATTATAACATATTTTTCAGATATTTATAAACTTTGGGTATAGTAGGGATTTGTAGGATTTAAAATGCATCAGAATTCAAAATGTTTCAAACACTGCTTTATAAACAGATCTCATTTTAATGCTGTAGTGTGCAGGTTGGGCAACCAGTTTGTAGCTGGGTGCAGTTGATTTGAGATACTTGAGGCACAGGTTGGAAGACTCACAGTTTTATTTACACACGCGCAAGCACCACACACATATAATATTAGAGACATACACTATTTAACACATTTAAAGGCTGAAAATTTTAGATTCGTGGAAGGATTCCACTTCTAAGCCAAAAAACTCGAAACTCAGCTACGCGCAGTATTCTCGAAATATATTTACTCTATGGAGGATTTTCTGCGAGCCAACTCACCAATTCTCCTGAATGCCACAGAGGCGCTGTTGCAAGTGTGTGGGAAGCATCACGATTACAACACATTATTTAGCAACAGTTACATATGTTTTGTTAAATGTAGTATTAAAATATAATATAATTAACTTAAAGATAAACAAAAATATTAATTAGAAATTTTGAATCCTACATCAGGGCTATTGTTTTATTGCCGAAGATTCTCATTTCTAGCTTCCTTAAACATTTGAATATATTGTTTTGCAATGAATTAAAAATCATGTATTTAACTTTTTCTATATTAAACTAAATTGAACCTTGTCCCATGCTTTTATCACTAAGAAAAAATGATGAATGGAAGAATAAATACATTTATTGAAAGCAAAATTTGACATATCGTGAAATAGGAAAGCCACATGCGATTTTGGGCCACAGTTTGTGCATCACTACATTACTAAAGTGGATCAGTTTTCCCTAAAAGCTCACATCCAAAGGTACCCATTTTCCCCTGGATATAATACACCGTGTGGGCTTTTTACACATTTTACAGATTTACACCATGAATGTGTATTATTCCTCATTTAATAATACGCATTCACGGGAATAATTCTGAACTCTTAAAAAAGCAATTCAACCTGCTGACTAAATTCTTGAACGAGACGCTGTAAAACACCGATACTTCCCAATTGCAAAATACATGTGTTTCTTTAGAATATTGAATCGCTTTATGCTTTTAAATATAATAAAAGAGAAATTTTACAAAGTTGTTACGAGGCAAATATTTGGAAAGTTACTGAAAAGATTTAGTCTAGACATATCATTTTTGTACGAAATCTGTAGATTCTTCCAATAGGATGAAATTTCTCTTTGTACGAAGTGTATTGTGATGTAAAAAAAAAAAAAAAAAAATGTTTACTAAGTCTATTTTATATTATAACGGAGATATTTAAGGGTTTGTATTTGAATGATTTAAAAAATACTGGTGTATGTTAATATGCTGATTTTATGTTTTTTTAAATATTAAGTTGATTTAAGTTTATAATGTGATCGTTTTTAAAATATTAGGTAAAAGAAATTTCTACTTTTTGTTTGGTTTCTTATCCCATTTGGTAGAAAGCAACGTCTACACCAAGTGAAAGAACCCATGTGGTGTCATGGAATGAGGGACGTGGGGGTGGGGAACAGTTTTTGTTATGATTGAGCACCCCCCCACATCCACCCGTATTTGAGAAGTCTGATTTGGCTCCATTTATAGGGTAGTGTATGTTAGTGTTGCTAAGCTTTATTAGACGAGACTTTAAGCCCGTCTAATATGACTGTTGGAATATAGAATACACCCGTCTAATATGGCAGGATCTACGACTTAAAGTGGATTCGAACCACTACAAACATCCATGACACTGTCGGGATTCGAACCCTGGGACACTGAGAGCCAGAGCACTAGTCAGTAGGTCATCAGGCCCCATTTATACTTTGAAGACCACGAATGGACTTTCGCGACTTTCGGTATTAACAAAATGTGAAAATCACACATTTATGAAATGTTAAATATGGGATTTCAATTGAATCAAATCAATTTTTTTTTTTACGAAATCTTTATTAAATACGTCAAAAAACAAAATAAAAATGCTTTATTTCAATATTTCTTCAGGTATAATGTCGTTTAATTAGAACTTTATATTAAAAGGTGTTTTTTTAACTTATGAGAAAGTTTATTTATTAAAAGTTTTAAAAAATATTCCTGATGTATTGGAGGATTATAAGGTAATAAATCCATCCTATCGCTGAATTTTTCGGATGGGATAGGCCTGACATAATGATATAAAGGTGCTAATATTATATTTTCAAAATTACCTAGTCTTCCTCGTCTAGGGAATAAATGTGTTTTAAATTCTGCATTTTCCTCCAATAAAATTTTGTACAGCAGAACATATACAGCGAGCAAAAAGAACTCACTGCTAATAGCGTTTTCGACTCTAGCTATGGAGTCCTCTTCTGACGATGATACAGAAGTAAACAACAAAATTCCAGTGAATGAACAAAAATTTTAATGTCATTAACAGTGTTGCCACATATATAAAAATGAAGTAGATAATACATAGTTAAAAAACTATACCAAATAATTTGTCTTTGTGGAAAGTTTATTTACACCACTTTCAAAATAATTAGATTTGTCCTTTCATTAACTACGTAAATTTATGTTGACAAAATGAATATTTTGAAATTTTTTTTATTTTTTGGATTTTTTTATAGAAAAAAAGCTCATAGCAAATTGAATTCATTTTTATTATTAACTAACATTTTGTTCAAAAATGGACTTTCACCACTTTCAAAGAAAACGCATGAGCTATTGCAAATATTTGCAATAATAATATAGCCACTATGGGATTATAAAATAATTCAACTGATAATAATTCCCATGATCACAGTTTCATTATCCTTAATGTCATAATATATTCATATTGATGACATTGAATATTAATAATGACATGAAAAGTTGCTTGTATCAAATTATTAATTAAGTTCTTCGGTTTTAACTACTACTTTTTAAATACGTTAAGAAAATAAATTTAGTTTTAAATGGTGAAATATTTTTTACAAATAAAATTTACAGGTATTGTTTTGGGGAGCGTGAACCATGACTTCCTTGACCACTTTCAATTTCTTAAAATTTTTTTTCACGACTATTTTTGTACATAATATTTAATTGTCTTTCCTGTCTAATGATTATTATAATTAAATAAATAATGTAGAATTTTTTTTTTTTTTTTTAAAGATCGTTTGATGAAAAAAAAAAATGAATTAAATTTAACTCCACTGAAAGACATTAAATCTGCTGAAATGAAATCTAATCTTTGAATTAATATTTAATTAAATTTAATATTCTAACTAATATTTATATTAATTCAAAGTGAAAATGAAATTTTTAAAGAAAAGAAAATTGTTTGGAATACTAAGTATTTTTCTTTGTTTATGGTTGCTGTTATGCCTTTTGTTCTTACATTAAATTCAAACTTTTATGAATGTCCTGTATATCGGCCCATTCAACCATCAATTTTTACCTACATGGGTATTGTATGGGGTGGGGGCTGCGTGGTTTTCATTAACCACTTTCAATTTAAAAAAAAAAAAAGCTTTTTAATGAGGAATTTTTATACATAATATTTATTTAAATGTCTTTCCCGAGCTAAGTATTAATAAATAGCATACAATTGTTTTAAAAGGTCGTCTGGTGATCCTATGTTGAATTAAATTTAAATCTACTGAAATGAAATCTAATATTTAATTAAATCTACTATTCTAATTAATATTTAAATTAATTCAAAATGAAAATGATATTTTTTTAAAAAAAAAAAGGTACGAATTCTATTTTTAAAGATCGCTGCAATGAGTTTAAGTCTTACATTAAATTTAAATTTCATGTGTAACCTGTATATCGGTCCATGCGACTACAATTTATATTTTTTTTTATGCTTTAAATTAATTCCTTAATCCATCAGTAATCTTTAAATTAATATTTAAATTAAAGTCATCAGAAATCATTAAAAATTAAATAAATTTATTTCATTTGATAATTAAGAGAACCAAACCTGAAAAATAAATAAATAAATGGGAATAACACGAAATTGTTTCGCCAATTTATCAACACCCCAGTAGATTTTAGTTGCGGAAACGTCGCCAAGAACCAACATCCTTAATAAATCACTCTCAATCCCCAAACAAATTCTTCATACCTCATTTACTCCAGACACCGGAAACTTGTTAAATGTAGATTTGTTACAGCTACTGAATTAAACATTCTGCGCTTACTGCACTTTGGCAAGAGTCCTTTTTTTGTGTGTGTAATCCGTCTACACTTTCTACTTCTTCATAAGTCTGATCCATGCTTTAGGAAACGCAATATGCCACGCCACCAACTTCGGACTGTTTTAGTTTTGTAAGTTAATCCTAGTCTATCTGTACTTGAGTCCGCCAAGATTGCTTAAAAATCGAATCATATGAAGCATGAAAGTTAGCTCTTGTTCAAACACGCATTAACATACTTTAAGTCTGGAATTTGTTTTTTATACGCATGTGCACATATGTTACGTGTTTAAATTTGAAGTAAGAAGTTGTTAAAGACTTGAAATTACTTTTAACTTTCATATGTATGAAAAAAATATTGATAACGGTAATAAAATGAAGCTGTAATGATGACGTGAACCATGTAGCGAATCATAAAGTTAGTATTTCGTATTTTACATTAAAATTGCAGTTTAATTTTTGCGATAATTATAAAATAAATAAAAATATTTCCTCATTTCAAAAATTTAAATGTTGTGCAATATAAAGCGCACCAACTAAAAACGGTATTAAAATTTCACCTTTTATCACATGCAAGTAATTTTGAGGTATTTAAGCGTAATCCTTTTAGTTAAATTTTTGTCATTTTACTAAAAAATTTTCATTGTGATTTTTTACAGTGAATTTCTTCCTTTTATAGTGGTATATTAATGAATTAGTCGCTCTAATATTTTCTTTTTATTTAAACATTAATAATATTCTCGTGCACAACAAAAGTGGAAAACGAAATATATTGCAAGTATATATATATATATATATATATATATAAATGAAACAAGTTTAAAAGAATAAAAATGTAAAAAAAATAACATTCGTTGTGTCTAATCTTTAATGTCCTGCAGTGGGGATCGGACATCCCATGAGTATTCTAATCATGGAAGGAGGGAAAGGGACAGCTTGTGTTGTGATGGAACACCCATAGGTAGAAGTCTGTCTTGATTCCGTGTCGCTGAGTTCGGTTTGTCGCTCTACAGTCATTTTTTGGCACACTTTCAGCTAATTAGACCGGAACATACTGTTTAACATGGATTCCGAACCATTTACAAACATCCATGTCACCCCCAGCGTTTGAACCTGAAGCATGTGGTACCAAAGGACAGAGCGTTAGCCAATTGGCCATCCAGCCACTTCTCTGTCACTGAAGGAGGAGGGTTATGCCTTCCGGAAGGACTTTTAGGGGAAATACCCCGTATTTGCTTATCGTATGGGAATACCGAGGGGGCACGTGTAGCTTGAAGATATGATACGGACGCGAGTAACATTACCCACATAATGCTCATAACACTACCCCAAGAATATGAGACCGGAAACTAGGGTTGAAAGTGGATTACGAACCATTACAAACATCCATGTCAT
>BPLR01014414.1:0-51011 GCA_021605095.1 Caerostris extrusa
TTTTTAGCTTTTTGTTGTCTCATTAAACTGTTAGATTAACAATTTCAATCACATTATTTTGAAAGAAATTTAATTTATAATAATCTTTATAGTACTCAGTTTGATCTAAATTAAGAGCCTTCTGGACAGCAGACAAAAATAATAAGCTGGTTTTCCATTAAAATTGGTTACCATTTGAATTGAATATCAGATGTTTGTATATAAATCAGTAGTAATTTCATATTACTAAAATGTGAATTTTTTAATTCAACAATTGAAATTAATAAGGCAAAATATACTATAATAGCAAAAGGACAAGAAGCTCAGGTGTGAAAGGGATTAACCTTGACACCTGGAATATTCTTGGAACTTTCTTCACTACATGTTTGAAATAATGTAAATTTTACCTAAATATGTTTGCAGCGCCAAAAATACCTTCGATATGAGCATAGGGATCGTAAGGATCCCAATCCACGAGGGGTATATGCATTCAGTCCTCGTTTCAATTCTCGTTGTACCTAGAAGTAATGAATACATGTACCATGATATGTTTCCTGCTTACCATCGGTGGATTATATGCTAAAGACCTTAAAATTTGGGGTGGCAGATTATAGAAAATTGCATGCTATACTATCTGTGAGTGTTTTATTCCCGAAATTTCATAATGATCGATTTCATTAAATTTCCATTTAAAATACATTTTTCCAAATAAAAATTGATGATAAAAATGTGTGAAAAGAAACAATCTTCTAAATATATTATAAAGAAAGCAACGGGAGAGAGCCAAGCGTTTACAATATGCAATACTTATCATACATCGGTTTGTCCCAGTGGATGAAAAAAGGATTGGAAATGAAGTTATAAATAAGAATTAAAAATGTTATAGGGGGAATGTTAGTTGTGTTGATTAATTATTATCAACACAACTAATCAAGAATTCATGTCTCTCGAAAATATGAAGATTACAAATGGAGACTATTTTTCTCATCATAATTTTTTAAATACATATCTTCTTTCCGGTTTCCACTCTGTTATTTGCTATAACTTTTCAATAGTACTCAGCTACAAAGATATTTTTTAAATCTGAAAAACGTCGCAGTTGAAAACAGAAACTGATTATATAAGGATATGTCCAAGGACAGGTGGAATTGTCTATGGATTATACAATATCTTTTTTTTTTCCGACCGCAAATTACGCATGTGGATTATATGGAGTCGTGATTATAGGCAGAGGGAATTATTGTATTTTTAAACCATATATGAAAGTCAATTATAGCCATCTTAATGAATCCATTGATTTTTCTGTAACTATTTGTTAAATGTAAACTGTTTATTTATTTATTTATTACTCGCATTATTCCACTTAGTATAAATACTGTTTAATATAAATTACCCCACCCATATCAAACATATATTGAGTAAAAAATATTTTATCGATTTAAATTAAATTGGGAACCTTATTGTTGTTCATGGTATTATCTGAAAAATATTTTACGTCTGAAGTCGATTGATCTCTACAGTATAAAATATCATACAGTATTATCATTAACAACTAATCTCATTTAGCCCCAGAGTTGAATGCTTTCTTATTATCTGCAATGCGGGGTTGATATGGGGAAGCCATACAAAAAATGTAATCCTTTTCTCGGTGCTTTTAGGTCAAGGTGTGATTTTTTTAATTAATGCATACCCAATAGTGTTTTTACTGAGTGTAGTTTTACTGAATAAAAGATTAGAAAGTAAGCAATAATATTTATTATTTAAGCATTTAAACTTGACTTATTTTGAAAACAATTATGTTTTCGTAGCCCAATATCAATTAGACTTAATATTTATCCAGTGAGGAAATTATTTTGATCGCCAGTTATGTTAGAAATAGATTTATTTAATTTTTGACTTTTAACATCATTTAGAAAGGACTATCATTTGATTCATTATTCACAAATTTCTTCTCATTCGCCTTCTAATTAAAAAAAAAAAAAAATGAAATATAATTTTTGAAAACTTAAGCATTAATTATTTATTATGATTCAATAATAAGTGGCCTTATCTTTTACGCAGCATAAAATTAGAGCAATAAATATATTATAAAAATAATATGGTGCAAGATACACGAAAATGGAATTATTTCTGTCTTTACTTACCACAGAAATCTGGTGGACATAACTATATTATTGTTTACATCATGCTATTGATTAATACAGGCTCACAGATGGGACGACGGGCTTCAGAGTCCAATAGTCAAAAGCATACGGGAACGAGCTATTTGACACATCTTCTGCATCGCTACTATTAAACTCACAGTAATGGCAGACACTGTAGCATATCTATTGACACGAACAATATACTTCACTCATTTCTGCTGTTAATGACTCTTGGATAGCTAATGATTTGTCTCTGTCTGGTAGTTTCCCTTGTTTGCAACAGCCTTCAATACTGCATACAGTAAATAGTTGACTAGAGGGGCCATCACGTTCTATCCTTTTTCAAAATCCCTAACTTCCCTCATATTTCAATGATAGGAACTACTGCTGAGTAAAAATGCAGTCCGGATATTTATCTTTCTCCTCATGGCCTATCCTTTCCATTTGATTGGCTATGTAGATAATTTCATCTACATGAAGCGAGATGGTTGTACTATTTTGGCTTCCATAATCAATAGCTCTTGGTTAGCTAATGCCTTGACTTTAGCTGGTAATTTCGCTTGTTTGTTTGTAAACTACATCGATGTGGCCAATTGTTAATATAATAAACAGTTGACTACAACGGCAGTCACGGTTACCTTTTTTTTTTAAATCCTTATCTTTTCCTATATTGCAGCGATACGAAACTACTTTCTGTTAGAGCACGGTATCGGATCTTGATTGAATCTTTCACTTTAGGATAGATTTTTCCCATTTGACTGGATCAGCTTCCTCCGCATAATATGAGATGGTAGAGATATTATACATGTTTAGAGATATTATGTATGTTTAAACTATCAGTTTACTCAAAATATAACAGTTTAATAAAATTAGAAAATCACATATATCACAGGAATAATACATCTTAATAGGATATTTAGAAATATTTTTGGCCTATGATTAAAAATTCTAGAATGAACTAAATTGAAATGAAGATAAAAACTTTCGTATTAATTACTGAGTTGCTATAAATAATTTCCTGATAGACTATTTTTTGTACTTTATTTCTATTAATTTTATGTATATTTATTTCTAGAAATATTTCCTTTTCGAATATTTGAATAGAATTTTTTAACACTCTTGACAGACTATGACTAGTAGTCGAAAAAGGACAGCAGACTTATATTACCTTTACTTAAATGAAATGTTCTTAAATTTCTGTAACATGTCGTCTAATAGTTATGGAGGACCGAATTTTTCTGTTTAATAACACGAAAACTTTAAGCGTTTTTTAGTCATTTTATAGATAGAACAGAATTCAAATTGCTAGCAAAAATAATCTATTTAATGAAATTTGTAATTTTTTATGTATACATGGACAAAGATTGATTAAAAAACAGTAAAGAATTTCAACAAAAATATTGAGAAATTTGGTAAGTTAATGATTTCAAGTATTAAAATTAATCCAATCTTTTATAATGAATAACACAGTTAATTATATGTAAAAAACCTTATGAATGTCTTAACTCAATGGTTCTTAAGATAATTATTTTTATTATTTCTTCTAATTATGTACGTTGTAACTTTTATTAAATTTTTATTTTTGATTAATTTTCTTATGGACTTACAATAATTTAATTTTATACTTTTACGAAATATTTCTTCCCCTATTTCAACACACCTATGCCCTATTATTTGTGGATCACATCTCGTTGCCTGAGGACCATTGTTTGGACTTAATAAATTTTTTGCTTGGTTAATTGCTTAATTCTCTCACTACAGTTAACAATACAGGATGTCTCAGTACCAGGTTTACTAACTTCTAAGATCGAGTGCATTTAGACGACTCGGAATCACATAGCAATATAGGGTAGGAAATGTTTTCCTGTCTTGGTAGTGCACAGAAAACACCAGAACTGAAAGGTGAACGTAGGTGAATAGCAGTTTATTACTCAGGATGTCTCAGTACCAGATTTACTAACTTCTAAGATCGAGTGCATCTAGACGACTCGGAATCACATAGCAATATAGGGTAGGGAAATGTTTTCCTGTCTTGGTAGTGCACACAGAAAACACCAGAACTGAAAGGTGAACGTAGGTGAATAGCAGTTTATTAATCAATGTGAAAAAAAAAGCAAAATGGTCAACAGTAAAATGGAAACGGATGTCTGAAATGAATTTTTTTGTTTTAACGTAGGATTCTCAAAATGATGCAACGGAAATTATTTCTAACACAGAATTGCTATAAGATTTCGAATCGTTTATGTGTAACCCATCCTTCTAGAAAAATTGTTAATCTGATGCTGATACATCCTGTATCATATATATATATATACTATGATTAAAATGTACATTGAAAATAAAATAAAAGAATAATCTTACGATAATCCAGGATGACAATCGTAGACCTATACAAGTTAAATACAACATATTCGTGAAGAAATCTGTGACATTCCACATATCTAAAAGATAATTATGCAAGCCCTGCCTCCCATAGTTGTTTGATCTCGGCCCCACAAATCCTATAAAAACATAAAACATACACACAATGGATGTCTAAAGGAAAACACATTGAACTAAATTATTGTTCTCAAAAATATCAAAAATAAATTATATTTAAAATAGGATATTTGTATTCCAGCAGAAATAAAAAAGGGAGAACAATATTTGACAATTTTTAAATTTTTACATGAAATACAATTTGAAGGTTATTCTTAATTTCCCTTTTTTTATTTTTACTAAGTTCACTGATACTGCAATATAAATTTTATAAAATCTGACTCATCAATCAGGTGAGATATAAAGAAAGACTCGAGGTAAAGATATTAAATCTTCCATATTTAAATATGATTTCAGATTTATTTAAAATTTAAAAATGTAAGGGTGTCAAAATAGATTAAATTATTATTATTTTGTTCTAATGCAGCTGGACACTTAGACAGCTTGGTCTTGATGCCTTAAGGCAAGCGCTGCACAGACGTTATTCACTTTGCATCACCCAGAGGGCGCGTGTAACTTGAAGATAAGCCACGGACGCGGAGTAACAATGCCCCCCGCACATTAAATTATAATCGCTTAAAACAACTGTAATTTATACATACTACAAAAATTCTGTCATACTCATTGAGATTTCATAACTGGGTCATTCAATACAATATGAACAAAAGTTTTTTAAAAAGTCTGGCTTAACAGTAACTGAATTTTATGAAATTGATGCATTGGTTAAAATCACGCATAAAAAAGCTATGCAAAAACATTTCTAAACAAAAATAGCTAAATTTAACAGTTTTGATTAATTAAAAACTAATATACTATGGCATATCATTATGGTATTAAAAGTATAACTTATCAAGTTTGCATGATTAAAGGTCGCCATACTTCATGACGTATTGATTATTACTGGATATTATTTGCGGAGTTTTCATATCTGGAAATTTTTTATTCATATATTTAGCCATGATAATTTTTAAACATAATGATTAAAGTAGAATTAGTTGTAAAATTGGAGAGTTTGTCAATTTTTGATAGAATTACAAAAATTTCTGTACATCAAAGGAGTTTAAAAACTTTTTGAAATTAATTCCAGACCAGACAATTAAAATTGAATCCAAACAAGTGAACCAAACATTACTTAGGTGTGAAGATTATTTCTTCCCTTCATTTTTAAAAATAATCTGGAAAATCAGATTCATAATTTTTCACTGTGTTAGTAGAAAAAGATCAAATGAAAGGGGAAAACCAAAAATATCACACAGTTAAAGACTGAAGTCACCGCTATACAGATGCAAAAATAATAAAGATACAGAGTACAAATTTGATAAAAATAGTAAAAATTAAAATATACTATAATGAAATTTGCTATTATAAGAATATGAATTACAAGTTTCAAATAATGCATGATTTTGAACAGAAATATTCATCTTGGCCTGAATTTATTGATTTTATAAAAAATAAATTAAACCATATGAATACATTATTAATTATAATAATTAATTTAATAATAATTTTATATAGTTTTAATTTTAATTTAAGTTAGAATTCTTACAAAAAAAAAATAAGAAAATTTCGTGCTGCCATCTATATTCCATTTAGTAAAAAACGTAATTATATATTTAATTACTTTTAACTTAAATTATTCCCAAGGAAAAAATAATTTGAAGGTAAAAATGAAAATGTTAATGTATTTTTATGCTAACTTATAAAAAAAAATTTTTTTTAATTCAAGAATAATTTATTTTTAAACAATTACTGAAAAGAGAGAAAATATTTCATTCAGCCCATGAAAAAAAAAAAAAAAAATGAAATATGGCTAATGATTAGAATATCTAAAATAAAAGTATTAAAATAAAAAAAAAAAAAATAAATTTCTATTCAGATTCAAATCTCACAATAACAAAATTTCAAAAAAAAAATTTCTAGGGTAAATTTCACTAAGAACGCATAATTTATTTCATTTCTAGGATAACTATTTATTATTTTAACTATTATATATTTGTATTTATTTTAACTATTATATATTTGTATGTATTTTTAACTATTATATATTTGTATGTATTTTAACTATTATATATTTGTATGTATTTAGTCTACTTGAAATAGCGTGAGCAGGTGCGGACAAATTTCACCCGCGGATTCATAAAATTAGCCCCTGCTAGAGTAGCTCTTAAAAATGTCGTACATAACTTCAAGCGAACTGGTTAAGTTAAGTCAAAGAGCTTACAGGTAGACGTTGAATTACGCATAACATAGGGTCGACCATGCGGTTAAAAAAATGGTTACATTGAGGATCATATTCGTGAATTGAATATAATTTCAATTCTCGAAATTGAAATTTTTGTTTCCTAAAAACGAGATGATTTTTTTTTTTTTTTTTAAATTATCATACCATGGATGTGAGACGCTTAAGGCTCGTTCCCCACCGACTACGAAAAACTACGAAAGAAAATACGTTACAATATTGTTTTCGTTTCGATTTAAAAAGCAATAAAAACCGTAAAAAAAAAAAAATCACCATAAATATAATTTTTAGAAATGTCACAAAAATAAATATTTAATAGAAACATTTTTAAGATTCCAAAATTGATATTTCGGCAGATTTCAGGGTGCCCTTTACTAAAGGACTCTTAAGCTGGATTTCCATCAGATACAAAGATCGTCCATTTCAAAACGTCAAACAGATACCTGATCTCCTTCTCACTCTGTCTTTTGATTGGCTAGCGTTGTGCCGTCTTAAGGCTCGTTCCCACCGAGGCATGAGGCGCTTAAGCGTGAAGCGCTGACCAATCACTAGCCTCACCACGTTCGCCTAAAACCGGTTTGAAATCACCTCTTCCAGTTGACCAACTTTCAACTCGAAGAGGAACTTTACTAGGCGTAATGCTATTTCTGATGTTTCGCTGTGAAGGGGGTCGAAAAATTTCTTGCCTGCCGCGTGAATCTTCAGCACTTCACGCCTCGGTGGGAAACGAGCCTTTAATGAAATGAAAGAAATTCCTTACTTTTATTGTGCTTAAGAAATGCATGTAAAAAACTAGTTTCATAAATTATCTAAAAATTTTATTTACGATAAGACTCATTTGTAATTTTCAAGAAAAATATTTTTTTTTTTTAGCCTCATTAAACAACAACAAAAAAAAAAAAAAAAAAAAAGAATCTCTTTGTTGTCTTCTGACACGAAAAAAAAAAAATGAGCTATTGAAGCAGAAATTAAATAACTCTCTTTAAAGGTATAAAATTTCAGAATTTTAGACATTTGGCATTTTTCTTAGTAATAAATTTATTCTCCTTTTATCATCATATTTTCTATAGAAAAGTATAAAAAATATATTTAAATCGTATTTTTAACTAGAATTAATGTCTTTGAGAGATTATTCGTATTTCATTGACGAAGAGTCCCAATTTAAAAATTTAATACTATAAACTACACTAACTAACTAACTGCCTGACATTACAACCTATGTTGGACTATGGCCGTCTGCCTATTGGCAGATTCCAAAACAGGAGATGTTTTTATTTTACGGGGTAGGGTTGTCAGCCCTACACCATCATATTAGAACGGAACCTACGGTTTAAAGGAGATTCCAAACCATTCCAAACATACAAATGTTTAATATTCTTAACATTTTATGCTTTAAACTTTATTAATATGCATTTTTATCGTAAAAATGACGCGAAAAGAATAACTAATATCGATGAGATTCAATTTACAGGAATTTTTAAATTGAATTTTTTATATTTAAGAATTTGCAAATAAACTCAATTTAACTTTATTATTCCCATTCCTACAAATATACGTGCAACTTAAGGCATTTGAAATAACTAAAAACTGTTATGGAGCTTAAAAATGGTGGAATATCTTCAATGTTGAGATAAAATTGGCAGGGAATACGAAGCTTTAATATGTTGAAATACTTTGAATGATGAAATAAAATATATGAGATATTATTTTTAGGAATAAAAAAGCAGTTTGTTTTACTTTTAAATGAATTAATACCTACTAGCTATTACTTCTGTTCCTGTTCTAATTGTCTGTATCTGTTGACTTATACCTTTCTTATGCTCAAAGATGCAATCTTATTGTAATAGCCTAATAAATTTAAGATATGCACGAAGTATGATTTCAGTAAGGTCATGTCATTTTACCACATGCCATACATTTATTTATTTCGTGATACAAGGATTCTTTTTTATTGTTCATGACCGAATGTTGCATTGCTTTTGTGAAATAAGATTTGCAGGTAATGGGAAGTCGTTCTGTTTAGTGAAATTGCAGTAGCAGAGGATTTACAATGCAAACCTCAATGTAACATGCCTATTACTCACCCTTTGTTTAAGCATTTGTATCTGTTAAAATTGAAAAAATATTAACATCTGTCTTTGTTTTTAATTAAATAAATTTCAAAATAGAACTTAAAAGATAAATATGATTTGATCACTTCCTCAACATGTTTCCTTTTGAATAAGTTTTAAAAAGGAGAAAATAATTACATTTGCAGAACTGAAAATTGATCTTTATCATATCGTAGAAAATAACAAAAATTAATCATACTAGTACAATTTTGAAATAAATAACTATTATTTGCATGACATAACAAGTAAAGTAATATCCAGAAAAAGCGAAAAGAATTTTTTATATAACATTACGTATTCTGGATATTTATCTTACAACAATCTGAGATTCAGACGTAAAAAAAAAAATTTACACTTACGAGGTATTAAACGTTCATTTGGATTTCTTTATTTTTAACCACTAAGAGCTTTTTTTTTTTTTTTTTTTTTTTTTTTTTTTTTTTTATAGAAAAGAAGTTAATCGTTATTTCTTTCAATTTCGAACTAAATGACAAATTGTCCTCAGTAATGAAGGATGTAACTTTTCTTTTTATGTATGTGTACAATTTTTACAGATATAATACTTAATAATTTGAATAACTCGTTTCAAAAATGTAAGGAAAATTTAAAAAATTCTGACTATACAATAAAAAATAAATAAGTTTTCTTAAAAATTAAAAAAAAATTAAAATGCAACATTACTTAAGAAGTAATATTGCATCAGAATATGACATGCAAATTTTCCTGCAGTCGTTTAAAGCCTTCGGCAAGTGGCCGAAGGCAAGGTCTAAAAAGTATCTGAAGTTCCAACAAGAAGAAATAGCAAAAAGCGAAATTTCTTGAACAGTCCTGTTTCAGATATGTGCACTCAATATCATTTAACAGAAGAATTACAATGGCAAACCGTTGGGCAAATAAGTAGGACAGAGTTGGTCTATGTTGCAAGATGATTAAATGGGAACTCTTCTGTAATTATTGGACTGTTAAATGCACATCCAAGAAAAAAAAATAATTTCTAGAAAGTAAATTCAAGGAAGAACCAGATCTACAAATGTCGCTGATGATCTTTATTTTCAGTTAACTGCAAGAAGGCTGCCACTTCACCAACGTCCTTCAAATATTCTTTACAGAATTTACTGGAAGGCTACTCAGAAGGTTTTACTAAACAAAGTTATTTGTAAGCCGTCCAGCATTGTGTGTACTCCTCCCACCACGCCAACTATATGAAGGGCATGCACACATTTAACATGCTCTAACTAGACATGCATACATGTAAATTGGAGTGTAAATCAATACAGGTCTTTACTCTTTACTCATGAGTCCATATTTTGTGATCAAATGAGTCAGAAGATTATTAGTGTGCCGGGAAGCACTAAACTTGCTAATAGCTTGGTCATATCATGGAAGAGACTAATTTAGGGGGCGGGGAGTTCAGCGTAAATGTGCGAGCAGGCGTCTCCTTGGGTGGCCTCACTGAACTGTAAATTGTCCTAAAAGTACAGTTATTGCTCAATTATATAGAAACGACATTCTTGATCCAATTGTTCGCAATTTCGTAGCTGCAGTTGGTGATTCCTTCATCCTGCAAGGCGATATTGCTAAAGCACATGATGGTTTGTGAAGAATTACCTTCGTGAGCAGACTATTGTGCTCACGTATTGGCCATCACATTCTCCGGACTTGAACCAAATTAAATATGTTTGAGTTCTAAAGAGACGTATTGCTACAATTAATAGAATTCAAACTTCCTAGACTCAACAATGAAATTTTCTTCCATTTGAGTTAATAAGACACTATCATTTTTGAATGTTGAAATACAGCTGTCATGCTTGTATGGTCCTGTTAGAGGTTATCACACATCATAATGAAGCTGATCAAACACTGAACTCGAATAATTATGTTTTTGATATATTATGTCTTTTCAAGACAAAAAAAATAAGCCTGTTGTTTTTGTTTCTGAACCTAATTTGTGTAACATTTTTAAATAATGTTTCTGGGAAATTTCATTAAATTGCAATGAATAGAACGTTTACAATCACAATGTTTCGGATTTCCCTTAATTTTTAGAAATCAGTGCATTTATCTATTTGTTTTTTAACTCGAATGAAGACTAGATTTTATTTATTAGTTATAATTTCATTATATTTAATTTAAAAGAAATTGTTTACAACAAAACATATAAAATTAACAATATATTTATTCACTGTTGAAATAAAATTAAACCATTTATCTATTTAGAAAAAAAACATAAGTTTATAAAGAAATCTTACCTATTACAAATAAAACAATTGCCGATTCTATTATGCCAGGTAGTTTCCCTCTTTCATGTTGGTGATCACTTCGAACTTTTCTGTAAAAAATAGTCAGTTCCAATCCATTCCATTACGAGAGTCTCAACCCTTTGAGATGCCATTATTAAAAGCACTGAAAAGATAGACATTTAGTAACAAGTTAAATAAAATTAGTTGTCAAAATACAACGAATTCTCACTCATGACCGCTTGAGTGTTGGACGGATGAGTTTAGTCCGGTCCTAATTTAAAGAATCGAGGTGGAACCTATTCTTTCAAAGCATTCATGAATTTAGTCACCAGATTAACTAAGTACTGCCGAGGAACATAAATCAAATTAACATTAAAATAATTGCCGACCTCAATTCATTACATTATATTCTTTGAATAAATTGAATTTAAAATCGCAGATTTGTAATTAAATTAGATTCAATTAAAACACAATACATACTTAGGAAGCAACAATAAGCGGATGAGTGAACGATGAACTTTGTGAATGGCTTTTTCATTGTTTGTCCGAGAGAACTACTTGGAGCCATCATGTAAGCCATTGAATAAACAGGGAACATAGTGGCCATTTTCGAAATATCTAGTAACTGTCCAACTGGACCTTTTCTTCGAAAACCAGGGCTACCTTCATACCATACTGCAGCTAAAAGTTGTTGAACGTTTGGATGGGCTACAAACTAAAAGAAGGTAAATAAATAGACAATGAAGATTAACAATTCAAAGAAAATGTATATTAATCACATAATTTTAAAACATTCAAATTAATACTCTTTATGAAATAAGTCATGCATATTATTTGTAAGCATTTATTAAAATCTAAGTACAATAACTTTTTTTCTATCAATGTATATTTCATATTTTTAAATTAGGAACAACGAAAGGTGTAATTTTAAAAATAACAAAATATTAAAACATTTTCATTTCCTGAATTGTAAATCGTATTAACAGTTTTTAGTACTCTTATTTGAAACAAAAGCATAAAACAACATTATTTAGAGAACTGATAAATGTTTTCTTTTATATTGAAATCCGCTACCTATTTCATTATATTGTGGGTAAACATTGTTCCTTTCACTGGATTATAAGGAATAATTAAAGACAGTGGTTTAGTGTTCTTTCATATTGCTGCAAATCTTTAAATCTATTTAAATTTGTAATAATAATGGACTTATTGTGTGTTATTCCTCGTTGATCCGTAAATCATGAAGAGAATGTTTGTCGCTATTTTACAAGAACATCAACCAGGTTCAGTAACTACAGAAATAAGCCACAAAGATATTCAATAACCTCAGGCTACAGTTATTCACAACATTATAAGAAACTCTTCTAAGTTCAATATCCACAGGAATATTATAATAAACAATAAAAATTGTAAAATAGTCACAGTTTCCTATTAAGTAAGCTGTTTTAGTCTGCAATATTCAATAGGTATTATAATTAAATCAACCACCAACTTGAGATCGCTTGCACATTATTTATTCCCATACGTTTGTCGACGTCTCTTTCATTCAATTCATCACACACACACACACACACACACACAAAAAAACATGATTTTACCAGGGATTTTTGAAGCGTTCAATTTAATTTTTTAATATTTTGAGAGATTTTAAGTTCTGAAACGCAGACTTTTGCACTCATTTCACAAAACTTAGTATTATTTCATATCATCACAATGCCATTGAAGTCACGAACGGACCTCATACAAAAAGAAAATATTTAGTTCACACTTGTTAATATTACAACTAAGAAAAATATTCTACATTTTAAGATAATAATACAGTAAAATGCAAGGGAAAAAAATTTAAATAATTTCTTACAGATAATATCATATAAACAAATGCTATGATATTGCAATAAAAAATTGGCAGGTTAGAACGTTTTTTTAAACAAGTGTCAATCTTTTCAAAAATAAGCAAACATTTTGAGATCAATTTCTAGACACATTGCATAATGTGCTAAATATCACTGGATGGCTCCTATAAAAATAAAAGTCCAATGTTCTTTACAAGAAATAAAAAAAATAAAAATAAATATTAAATAGTGAGAAATAAATATAACATTGTAAAATAACCTACAAAAGACATTAGGTATTCATATAATTTTTGTTCTGAAAATTCAGAAAGAAATTTTCGAATTTTGTTTTTCAGTGATTGAGTTTTTCCTTATTATTCACTCCTCAACTCAGATTTCAATCAAATAAATATAGAAAAATAAGTATCCTTGAGTTAAGGATTCTGTTGAAGGTTTCAATGTATTCTAAATATTAAATATTCTATATATGCTATATAAAAATATAATTTTTAGAATTTTGTTAATTTTTATATTTTCATATTTATTTCTGTAAGCATTTGAGCAGAAATCCGTTGGTCCGTTGAAAATTATGTTAGCTAATATGTTAGTTTCTATTGAAGCTAATATGTTAGTTTCTATTAATTTGTTAGTTCTAATTAAAGGAATATAATTTCTGTTTATAATTATATAGACCCTATTGGTTATATCTCAAGGGGATAGATGAATAAATGTATTACATTTGAATGTACTACGTTTGCACTTATGTATACATTTGAAGCAAATCAGGAAAAATGGGTTTTTAAAGAAAAAATGTGTTCCTGATTATGAGCAATATGACATTTTTGTGAGCTGTAGTAAAAAGTATGATCTCTTTTGTTAACATTATTTATTATTCTCAATAGTCTATTCAATTTCTGTTTAGAGTAGTATATATTTTACAATATTTATGCTGGCTTATGTAAGAGATTCTACATAACATTGAGTTATACTTACTTACTTAATGAAATTTAATACTCTGTATAAATATAATAATTAAAAACTTACTGTTTTCTGTTTACAAATAATAGCTAACTTCAATCTTTCAAGTTTCATTCTTTCTCCTTTTTCATATATAGGACCATTAGGGTCGTAATTGAGCATAACTTCTAATTCATAAGATGTCCTCGTGTGATCTAAAAGAGCAGTAGCATATTCTTCACATTTAAGGCGGAGTTCCTATAAAAGATTTACAAGAGTTATTCTTCGTTAAATTATTTTTTTAACAGAATATGAAAGAAATTGATGTGACAAATTATGCCCAAACTAGAAACTAAATTCGCTGAAAAAAAAATGGAGAACATTGTAAATCATTCAGGATATCTATTATTACAACTTTAGCTGATAATTTTTTTAAGCCATTTTCCTTTAGATTATTGATACCACAATGGATAATTTTAGCCAGAACACATTTCTTTGAGCCAAAAATGAGACGAGTGTTATATAAATATATGCATGAAAATATTATTACCAAATTGTACAACAAACTGATTAGAGTTATTTATCATTATTCATCATTGCAACCTAAATAAGAATTTACATATATCACAATTAATATATTTTAGCATGAATATTTTTTTCTGGAAACAAAATTTATCAGAAACAAACTGGGTGTTTTTTTTTTTTTTTTTTTTTTGAAAATTTTGTAACTCTTCATGTCAAAACAAACATAACTTTAAATGCTTCATTTAGATTTCTCTTTTGACTATATACAGTTCATAATTTATGATTGATCAATATTTTTACTTTTACTTTACAATAAAAACGTCTTAACAACGCATTACTAAGACTCTAAAAGCTTACTTCAGAACTGTACTAATAGAATTTCACTTCAGCGATAAATGGTATGACAGTCTTGATTTCATTTATTTTTTAGTATTTACCTATTAACATTTTTATAATACATTAATAGACTTAACATTCCTTCAATGAATTCATTTTAGTTTGTTCAATTTTCTCTAAATCACAAATATGATTGTGCTTATAAATATTTTTAATATTAAATTATAAAAGAGTGTGGTGGGATATAGAATATTAAGGATTTTATTGGTAGAACCTTTGATGACATCCCATTACCTTATTATAGGATGAATCTTACATATATTGTTGTTGGATCAACATTATTGTTTCCTTGAAATTTATCATACACCTTTCGAAACCTTTTAAGGGGACCTGGTAATTAGCACAGTGTGCTTCTCAACTGGGAAGAAGATTCTGTGTTTTAAATTAGATAAAACAAGTTGAACCTTAAGTATTGGCGTTTACGGCAAGAATAAGGATGATAAATCTGTTGAGAGTAAGTTCCTCTGTTGAGTTCAAGAAGAAGGATGAAAGATGCAGTAGATGTTCACTCCAAATTGAAGTAGCATTAGCAAGTAAAATTTTTAGAGACAAAGGTGATTCTCCATCCTTAATGTGGCACATCATCACCATCGCTAGTTAAGGCTGTTCTGTACTAAAATTTAGCAGTTTCTGAAAAAGTGGATTGAATATCATAAAATATATTAATCCCAGTAGAAAAGTGTCCATCCTACCGTATAGTCACTTTTAAACTCGTTTTCAGCAAAAGAGAGCCTAGCCAGCTCTGAACTAAGATTAAATGCCGTCTGTATGGGATCGATGGACACGACAAGCAGATGAGTGATGGTGAGGTGAGTGTGCTCTGTAGGCGTTGATGCGAGATCGGGAATGTCGTAGGCAATCATCTTTGGTGGCCACAACGCATTCGTCACATCCGCAACGGACATCATGAGGCATGGGAAGGGAGGCTCCTCTGTCCAGTAGAAGTTTGATAATTTCATAGTTGTCACGGTGGGCAGCCAAAATTAAAGGAGTGATGTCCTTCGTGAAAGTAGCCATCTCATTATCTACAGCTTCCCAACTCTGAAATGATAAAATTAAGAATTTTTTTTTTAAAAATAGATTCTAGAATCTTTCGATTAGTATTAGATAAATGAAGTTATTCCATGAAATTCTGAGGGATTTTAACATTGTGTTCTTATAAGTAAGAGCTGATTGGCAACGAATGGAATTGTTTTTATAGTATTTGATGTTACGGTAAGAGCTACTATTTCTTCAGACTGTCAGTTGGACATAATTATTTGAAAGATTACATGTTTATGCTTTGAATTGCTTGCGTGTATTTTAAGTGGCCTCATCAGTTCATAACAACAATATCGTGAGCGTGGATTTTGCACTTAAAATCTTTGATAACTTTGTTAAAACCATTGGAATTAAAAACAAATAATTTATGACATTTGTAAGTAACATATTATATAAATTATAAAGTACAAAAATAAAAACCGTAAAATGATTTGTTGTAATTATATTTTTGTTAATTAGTATCATTTTAATGAAAACCACTCTTATGAGATAATTTGACAAACTTTTCTTATTTTAAAAGTTTTAGAGTTATCATAAAAATTGAATAGTGTTTTCTACAAATCCTTTGCAAATCAGAATTTATTACTAAGAATAATGTTTTAAATATACTTCTTAGTAAATTTTACAAGTGTTTTGACAGAAAGCATATCTGCTACAACTAAACTAAACTTCTCAAATTCTGTTCCAAATGTAGATCTTTGTATTAAAAAAAAATACTATAAGCCAGTCTTTAAAACATCAAAACTTCCCTTTTGAATGATATAAAGTCCAGTCGGTCCTATACCTAAAATTACTTATTTGAAATCAACTTTTCTTGTTTGATTTTTAATGCATCAAAAAAATAATAATAATAATAATAATAACTCCTGAAAATCCAACGTAATTCTTGGAGTAATCAGAATTGTGGTCATGTGATACAGAACAAAAGGTTTAACTAGGAAAGAATCCATACGCTTTCTTAATAAAATAATAATTGATGTTTAAAACAGAAGGATTTTGTTTCAAACTGATTTTGAGCGAATCCTTTCAAGTGCAACAGAAACAGTTTGGTTAAATAAACTAAACCATTAAGTGTCTTCCTCATTCATCAAACTGGCTTCGAATACTCTAGAGCATTTAATTATTTTTTTAAGAATTCATTTTATTTATTAATATTTTTCTTTTTATAGTCAGCTTAGAATAGAATCAGAATACGCATCTATTGTGATGTGCTGTTTTTTTCAAAAATGGGCTAGGTAGCAACTATATGCTTGCTAATCAATTTTCTGGAGTTCCGCTTATAGCCCATCTAACTTTACTGGACAAAGACAACTACTCCCAAATCTTATTTACCATCAGGCAATATGACTGTCAATGTGAGAAGTAACACATACTGTCTCAATCGCACTGTTTCTCCTTACTTCTGAATCCATGGATGTTTGTAGTGGTTTGGAATCTACTTTAAACTGTAGGTCCCGGTCTAATTAGCAAAGAGTGTGCAAATAATAACAGCAGAGCGACAAACCAAACCTCGCTTCTGAAAGCAGTGTCTCCAACACGCACCACCTATTGATTCGAATCTGTGCTTGTCTGCGTTCGAATTGTCACATGTCTGGACGGCAAAAATAGGTTGGAAAAGAAGAAATAGTTTCTAAACCTCTCTATTTTACATCTATGTACTCTTTATTAATATCTGTAATATTCAAAATTTTATTTAAATCAATATTTAAAACTACAAATTAGTTTTTTTTTCTTATTAAACATGTAATAAAAATTCTGATATAAAACATTAAAACTATTAATCTCCTTGTTCTAGAAAAAAATGCTCTTTCATAATTCTTTAATTATTATTTATCATTGTAAAAAAGATTAAACATAAAAAATGAACCTAGAAGGTACTGTTTTTACACCTGATCATTCTTTCACTACCCCTAGAAAATTTCAATTTCGTATTTAATTTCTTTATGCTATCTACAACTGCAAGACATTCACGAATTCGAGTGATTGTATTTACAAATTGTGATTGGTTTGTTGGTAAACAGCTAAGTAAACAGACCTCTTAATGAATTCAGGCGTACTTTACTTAACTGCAAGGCTCAGTCATCATCTAAGAATCTTATTTTTGCATGTGTTTCACGATACTCAGACACTATTCTATTATGATTCATTCATATTATAAAAGAAATGTAGTAGTTAATTTTTATTTTAAATAATGATTCATACTATTTTTTAATATGAGTCCTTCTACGTGTATTTGACTATCGATTGTTAACATATGGTTTCCAGATATCTTCTAGAATCATGAAATTTATAAAAACCAGTCAAGATTCCTTACAGGTAAGATAATAAAACTAGATATAATGGAATTTGATTTCATTATTAATAAAATAATTAAGTTTATTTAATATTATTTTAAGTATATATTTTTGTGTATCGAATATAATAAATATCCAATTTCGTAAAAAATAAAGATTTCTTAACAACATTTATTTCCTTTCACTAAAGATATTCAGACTTTAACAATTAATTTAATGATAAGGTTAAATTTATAATATGGGTATTTTTACGTTATATACTTATGACATAAAAATATTTTTTGTCCAATGTTTTATTAAAAAACAACAACAATGAAAGTACTTCATTTTATTAAGAGCCAAGAATATATATAATATATATGTAATTCTTGTTCATAAACTTAAAAAAATTAAATATTTAACTGTAATGATTTTTCCGCTATAAAATACAAAAAAAAAATGAGAATACTTATTACTTATTCCTTATTTTTTATGTCACATATTGGTATGCTGTAAAATTAAAAATGCATTAAAAGTTAGATAACTTTTCTTTCTGAAAAGTATAAACGATAAAATTAAATTTAGCAAAACATTAAACAGGAATGGTACATTTGAAATGAAAATGTTACAGGATTTATTGTAACTGAATTCGAATGCTATGGTAAGGTATTCACAAACTGCATTTAAGTAGATAAATTTACATGAACAAGCTGCGATAAATATTAAATACTTTATAATCCTTATCTGAAATTTAATTATCTCCGTATCTCACAGAACAAAATAAAAGAAGTGATTTATTCTGTTTCCCCGATTCACAAATTTAGAAAAAAAAAATTATTTAGAATAAAGTCAAAAAGAAAATGAATAGAGTTACATATGAATGTAGCAGAAAAATAATTCACTAAATTTAACGATTAGGTTTTCCTCTAATTTTTTCAAACACTACCTTCTTATTATTTTAGCACAAAAGAAACCACATAAAAGGATTCATAAATTCATTTGGTTAAGACTTTTTATATAGAAATCATTTTATCACGATTTTTTTAATACAAACATCATTAATAATTACTCGGACAATATTTCTTGATAAACTGAGATTTCATTTTGTGTTTAGAAACTAAATTTTTTTCATTTGAAAATATATATTAAATCAATAATACGTTTTATACAAATAAAGTGAAAATGTAAGTAATATTTAGACATTTAAAAGACAAACGAAGCTTTAAATATACTATGGAGTTCATTATTACAGAAAGGATTGTTCACAGCTAAATTATATTTATAGCATAATTTTTTCTTACAATTACCACTACAATAGAATGTAGTGGTAATCATGTGGTAATAGTAATCAAGTGGTATGAATGTAGTGAATGTGAATAATGTTGAATGTCGATTTATCTTTCTCTCATCATTCGTTTACCCACATTCCGAATTGATCCAAAAAGATATCCCTTATTAATCGTTCAAAAATTGCACAGGTCTTGAAAAAAAAAAAATAATTTTGTACAGCAATTATCAACGATTTTCAACTTCAAAAATCTGCACAAACAGGTTTTAATAATATTTGCGACAAATGTGGCCTTTTCGAATCCACTGAAGATTTCAGTTGCAGTCACTGCTTTCAGAAACGAATAGATTTGAGGATGATTATAATATCGTATATAAACATCTCCCACCGACATTCAGACTGTCCGGTGAGAGCATTCCGATGTTTTCCCCACGGTATGTAAATGGTTACTATAAATATAAAGTAGATATTTACTACAATTAAAAAAAAAGATGACGACAAATAATGATGATGATGAAGGATCGAGGTAATGGTAATCGATGATGATGGTAATCGAGATGACTCTGATGTTTCAAGTTTTGCTGAGGTGCTTAAAGTATTGAAAATATGAGAAATTTATTTATGTTAATTAAAATACTAAAAAAAAATTGAAAAATCTTTGTTCGGTTTAAAAAAAAAAAAAACTAAAAATGTTCAAAACGAAATTAATATTTTAAATAAATTAAATGATTGGTTATCTTGTATTTAATTTATTTTTATATAGCTTTGTAAAAGAAAATTTGTCTCTATAATACTTTTTTTTGTTTTATTTATCTACAATAGTATCGATATATATTTCATAGGATAGAATCAATAAAATCTTAATTAATAAAATGCTATATTGGCCCACATTAAATTAATTTTTACTTCTAATTATTTTAATTAATTTCATATTTGCAATATGTACGTGAAAGTAAATTTATTTATATTACTTGTAAAAGAAGGATAGAACAAGTATTATTTAAAAAAAAATTAAGTTAATTCCTACTTTTTTTTTTCACTATATTGCAGAAAGTCCTTTATAAATAATTTTCATTCATTTTTTTAAGTTTATTTGGCGCCCTCTATTGGTAGATATATGCAATTTAAATCTAAAAAAAGACTAAAATTAATTAATTAAATTTAATTACTGAATTAAGATTTGAAAAAAACTGTATTAACATCCAGGCCCTCCACTACAAGTTAAAAAAAAAAATGTATTTTCATTTGAATGGACGAATAAAAAGTATTTTATTAACGATTGAAAATTTGAACAAGATATATATAGGGAGAGTGTGAGCTAATAGAAGGAATTGAAAAAATCATTTCTTTTAAGAGAAAATGACGTGTTTGCAGTTTTACTTACATATGGTCTCCCGGGTGTATATATTTTCTCTTCGTGTTGCAAAAGTACTTCAACTGCTTCAACATATTCTTCACTAATAGCGTGTAGTAAAGCATCCCCAGCTTCAATACCATTTTTCAATAAAAGCTCAATAAGTTCCATGTTTTCATTTTCAATCGCTACTACCAAAGCGGTCCTTCCAACAGCATCGCGGCAGTTAATGTTGAACCGAGCATTGTTTTTGTGCTTGTCCAACAAACTGAAATTAAATTTTTAAAAAGAAATCCATAAAAAATTAAGAAATTAAAAATACGAAAAATTACTCATCTAAAGACAAATAACAATATTTAAGTACCCCATTCAAATTCAGTTCAAAAGTGATTTATACTTTTGTTTAGTAAGACAAACTAGATTGCTTTTATACGGATGACTGTTAAATAACTTCTTATACTTCAGTTTTACGATAAAACATTTTTTTAATTTAAGCATTAATAATACATTGAATATAATTACCATCACAATTTGTAATGGTAACTAAGAAATAGTAATTCAGAGTAAATATTTATGTCTAATTACATGAATTTGCATGACTGCCTAGGTAAATACTAGAGATGATGGCAATGACAAATATTAATCCATAATCAGTAAGCTTTTTATTAAATGTAATAAAATTGATAAAATATTTTCCTTTCATTGCCATTTAATTGCAAATACAATATAAAAGGAGAAGTTAATAAAAACCTACTGTAAATTTATTTTAAATGATAGTACAGAAGAAATAAAATGGTTCTTACGATCGAACTGCAGGCACATCACCTCTTTCAGAACAGAGTAAGAACTTTTTCTCAAACACTGACAATGGACATTCTTTCTGTTCATATTCAGCAGAACCAATTTCATCCGGACGCTGTTGACTATCACGTTGGTGTTTTTGCCCAGAAAATTTCTTTGTTGTGTTGAATCAGTTCTTTTCTGCTCAATATCCCCAACTAGTAAAAGAAATATAAGATATTAACAAGACAATTAAACAGTAGTTAATATGACTTTAGTTATATGGATTACATAGCTTAAATCTTGTAATTTAATAGTTTGCTGATCAAAGAATCAATATTGAAACTGGATTTAAAGATCAGTAACGCCACAATTTTATTCATTTAGATATTATTCAGTGGAATATGCATCTTTTTAGTTGCGTTCACTACTGATTTATTTAGTAAATAAATTTCACTTGCAAAAATAAATGTAATATTATAAAAGAACTTTTGTAAAAATTTTGTGTTAGTTTCAGAACATTACTCTTAATGAATTGAAAATTTTCGAAAAAAATAATTATCTGATTTATTATACATACATTCGTTAATATTTAAAAGATTGAAAAAAAAAAATATTTCAATCCAAAATTCAAGGAAACAATTGCTTGTCTCTAAACCAGATAATTGAAACATATTTTAGTTTCTCATTTTTTACATTGTTTTCCAAAGTATAGGTATTTTTATATACTATGCATAAGTATACTATACAAAAGCAGTATATTTATAAGCATATATACAAAGTATACTATATTTTTATGCCTAATTACAAACAAATTAAAAAATAAAAACATGAAATTTGTACAGAATATTCGTTATTAAATTACTTACTGCATTTGATATTATTTAGAGACCGGGTATAATTTATAAATTATTTTAATATTTTTTTCTTTAGTTCGTTTTGGAAAACATTTATAAGAAAGAATGTTTTCAAAAAACTATTATTTAAATTAGTTTTATAAAAGAATATATCTTCTCTTAGCTGCAATGCATTATTGGTGGAAGATAAATTTGTTTTAAGTTGTTGGATACTTGAATGGAAAGTAAAGGTGCAAATGCAATCCGCAATGTAAAACAGAGCAATCCTTCTTTTAGCTCATTTAAAGACTTTGGAGGAGGACTGGGAGCAGCCATCTGCCTTCCAAAATAGTTCAAAAAAATGTTCGATAGGATTAAGATCTAAGGACAGTACTGCCTGATCCATTAGTTCCATACTTTGATCATTAATTTATCTATCGAAAAGTCTAGCTTAAAGTGATTGGGCGGTATCTTCCAATAATAATAAGTCATCCGCTATAGATATAGCATACTGTCTTTCATATGAGTCAAAAATTTCATCCCAATATTTCTCAGCTGTCATAGTTCCTCTTTAAAACATGTAAACACATGTGTGACCCAACATGAAGATTCAATCAAAACCTCGATTTCATCTATTTCATAACTCTGTCTTCCAGCAACATAAAATATACGATTGGTAATACTTAATACTTTATTTTCTCCAGATCAGAACACAACCCGGACCACTTTATACAATAAACCTGATCTTATCTATGAACAGTGCAAACCTTCATTGTTGAGTGGTCCACGTTAAATGCTCTCTTGAAGCAATCGGGTATCTGAAATAGTTTAAAAGGCACACACACAATTGATCTTCTTACGTGTGTGCTCTGTTCATGAAGATGACTTCTTCATCATAATTGCAGATATTTTTCGCATTGTTGCAATAAAATTATCTGTAATGAACTGGAGCACAGAAATTTGCTTAGTTTTTTAATTTAAAGAGCCACAAAGTGATCTTCAGAAAGGGTTGTAACTCGTTAAATAGGCCCCCTCGATTCTGAGTTTTAGGATTGGAAATGAACCCCAAATCTTTGAACCACATTGCAAGAAACATTAAGCCATCTAGCTGAATTAGCTCGTAGAAAGCCCACTATTAACTATCTGCTTGCCCACTATCTTAAAGCATCTTGTAAATGATTTCTACTTGGCGTAACGAACAATATTCTTTTACCATAAAATTAATATCAAGAAACATTTTTCAGAAATATAAACATTTCGAAAAGGCAATATTCACACTTACCTTTGAATATTTTTATAAGTTTGCCCAATTTTTTAATAATATAGTGATGCATAATAATTCTTTTATTTAATTTCATTAATGCGATACTACATATAAACTATATGTACTATCGCATCTTTCTATGTAGTATAGAATCTATATGTAGTTCATTATCTTCATTCTTTTAATGATAAATGTCAAAAAACAGTTTGTACCTTAACTTTTGAAGAGCAGCGTATTTTTGTTAGTGTTGAAAGCCTTTTCATATACCTAAATTTATCTGTAGTTTATAGCAAACAATAACAGCAAAATTCTGTTCATTGTTGAATTTGAATGAAAATTTTTCAATATGTTAAGCAATATCGATTTTATTGCAAATGCATTTTGACAAATAAGAGGAGTTATTATTTTAATTTTATGAGCAGGTGATTTTAATTTTATAAGTATTAAATTCAGATTTATACATTATTAAAATTTATATTATATATTGTTTTATTATGAACTAATTTATTTTTTATTCTTGAATCCTGAAATCTGAAAACAAAAACAATATAATGTAAGCACTAAGTTCAGTTCATAGTTTTTGCTATGAATTAGATATTTATGATAAAAAACATTTACATCAGCTCTTCTAAAATGATAAAATGAAGATAAGTTTACTTACAAAATGTTTTTATCATGATCCAATAACTTACTTATTGAAGAAAAGCAGTATTGCGTTCATGGTCTTTAGGTTAAAAGATAAAACCAAGCAGTTTTTTTTTTTTCAAAACTGTTTAACACAAAGAACAATCTAGGATAACTTAAATATAGCTATGAGTATAATACTAAATATAATGTTTTGACAAGTAAACAATATTTGACTCAGTAATTGATATAGTAGTATTTTATAATTTTGAAGAAAAAAATTGTATAATATTTTTGAGAAATTTATTGTTTAACCAAAAATACAATGAGGTATTTAAATTTTTGCAAATAATTTGTAATTATTCGTGTTATTTTCATAGAATTATGTCCAAAGAAAGGCTTTATTTGTAATTAAAAGAGGTTTTTCAGAATAATTTGCAATCATATATCGACAAATTAAAAAAATTTTTTATAAAAGAAACAGACAAATTAGGGATGAAATGTATTCACAATTATGTTTTTGAATTCTGTGAATAGAGAAATAATTTGTGTACACATTTTACAGCAATTATATGTTAAATGGGGGTGCTAAACAAAACACCGAGTCTATAGAAATAAAATGCAGCAAACTGAGAGTTCAAAAAATATATAAAGAAAATTTTTAAATAATTCCATTAGTTGATTTTATTTATTTATATAGTATATTTTTGAAACTAATGAAACTGGTTTTATCATATTAATATTTTCAATGCTACTATATTTTGCATTTTAGCAATTTGTATCATTTTCAAACACACTAAAAGATTATAAATTATGTATTTTAGAAAATACTTTTACAATAATAAGATTTGATAATAAGATTTTGATGATAACTGCTTTCATTTTTATTTTACAATCATAGGCAGTTTTTAAAAATTTTACTTTTGCAAATTTATTCAAATAACTTTTTCTGTTTTCACATAATTATTACATTTACAAGCATAAATGTTTTCATTTTATTTTATTTAGTAAATAACTATATTTCTTTTCCGAATGTGAATTTGAATAAAATATCAAGTCCTTAAGGATTAAATCATTAATAGCAATTTAAAATTTCTTTCATATCATTTCATTGACACGTCATTTTCCTCATTAGTAGAAGAAAACCATGTCATCAAAATAAAACTTTTAAAAGCATAACAGTAACATAATGGATAATACTAATTTCTTATAATCTATAATTAAAAAAAATAACCTAATATGATTTAGCATTAACAACAATGATGTTTCTTTTTTGTGCAGTCTGCTCCATCATGATAAACAAAATCCTTGTGAATAAATCGACAAAATTTACTTGATCCTACTTCAACATCAAGCTTTATTTCAAAGAATTGGACAGATTTTTAAGGGCCTTTAACTAGTTATTTTCTATAAATTGTATAAATCCTTAACTTACTAAGCAGTTGATTCGGATATTATACAAAGAGATTATTATGTTGAGTATTAAAACAGCATTATAATACCATTTCATATGATTATATTATTACCGTATTATTCAAAGATATTACTTGGAATTGCGCAGAACAATGCATATGCAGCTGTGATTTGAATTCATGTCACTACATAATTAATAATTCAAATTTAATAATGATAAGTCAGGTGAAAAATTAAATTTTACTGTATTTTCTAAAGATATATAATTTTTAGTACCAAAGGTACTTACGTAAATAGAACGCAAAAAAAGACGGGTGATTTTATGAAATGCTATTTAGACAATTTTACAATTATCATTATTTCTTGAAATTAATAATATTTAATTATCAGTTTTGTTAGATCATTATCAGATTGGTTGAAATACGTCAATATCTAATTGTGCAAAACATACATAAGACCAGATATAACATAAGAACAATTTTAACATATTGAATTCAACAGTATTAGTTTCCTTGGAATCATCCTGACAAATCTGGCTCTAAAATTAATTTTTCTTCCTTTTTTCTTCCTTTCTTTTTTTAATTTAATTTCTTTTCCCTTCCCTCAAATAATATTATTTCTTTTGTAAACATTTTCGAGATTACTTCATAGAATTGCAAACCGTAGTGTTTCAAAAAAGGAAATATCGAATAACCAAACTGGAAATTAAAAAAAAAAAAAAATTCTTCTTATAATAAAAATAGCAATAAATAAAGAATTTTGTCAATTTCTTTTATGAATTAGACTCTTATAAAAGTTTATTAATATTAGCTAATTTACTTTTGAAATATTTATTTCAATTATAAGCGGGAGTTTTTTTTTTTTTTTTTTTTTTTAGTTTTTAGAGAGAAATTTTATGCCATTTGTTCTTTGTTTTCAACTGGCCTACATATCAACTCAATCATTTTTTATTGTTATATATATTTATAAATTATTTTACAGAAAACTGTAGTTTAGTTTACTTGAAATATAAAAACAACTCTTACAATAGTCATGCAGCATTTAATATTCGAATTAAAACTCCATTTTTTTCCCTTTCATTTATAAGTATTTAATTTATTTTTACACTACAAGGGGCTCCTAGGATGATAATTATACAAAATAATGCATTTTCTTTTGAATAATTGGTATGATGATAATTATTCAAAATAATGTATTTTCTTTTGAATAATTGGTATTATGTGATAAAAATATTACTCAAGTAGTTATAATTCATAATAAGAAACAGTGCGAATTATGTAGGCGACATGTCGACAACATGTTCTTGAGTAGATATTGCTTTATTTTTAAGTCTTCTGAAAACTGGTATAACTTACGTATAAAGATCTTGTCTAAGGGGGAACAGAGGTTTTGCGTACTTAAAAATATGACAGAAAAATAAGAGATATGAAATGATTTTTATAAACATCATATATAATTCAATCAATATAGTAAAGAATGCTTACGTGTTGTTTTGAATAATTTTAAAGCATGCCATTAGATTCCTTCACATATCCACATTTTAAATGGACTTATTTATACTTACAGTAATAAATATTATATACTGTATATATTATATGATTTTTAATGAATATCATCTATAACGTAATCGATATATTAAATTTTTACGAGATGTTTAAAACTATTTTAGAACATGAAACTATGTATAATTG
Source organism: Caerostris extrusa (assembly GCA_021605095.1). Classification (NCBI taxonomy): domain Eukaryota; kingdom Metazoa; phylum Arthropoda; class Arachnida; order Araneae; family Araneidae; genus Caerostris; species Caerostris extrusa. The sequence goes on from BPLR01014414.1 coordinate 27,466, forward strand.
AATTTATCAACTTTTTAAATAGTTTTATATACAATTATAGTGATAAAAGTTGTATACCCAAAACATAAATCAAAATAATAGTAATAGAAATAAGATTATACTTAAATTTCTAATAAAGAACTACTGAAAACATTTATTACCTCCACATCTAAATAATAATAACAAGAATTCAAAAAAGAAAATAATTAAGCACTTGAAAAAAGAAAATATTTAACGAAAATTACATTCTACATACCAGCATTGTTTTTGAGATTATACGTTTTCGTACCTTTCCGATTCAATAGCATTTTGCTATTGTTTTGACGCAATCTTCTACACCCACCACTGCGAAAATCAGATCAAAACGCTGGAAACCTGGCCAGGAAACCTGTTAGGTGCTGTTGGCAGTTTGCCCCGTTTAGAGCAATGTCACTACCTTCCTCTTCGAAATATCAAACCAGAATGAAGAGCTTTTTGTCTAAACATTCAGCTCCTAACTCTAACCATTTGCAATAATAATAACAAAAAAAAGATATATACCTTTACTAAATTGATCATTCGTAATGACATACAGTAGCTTGTAAAGTTAGATAAAATCAATGAACAAGAAAAAAAGCGGTTAATCTTCAAAAAACGGCTTCACCACAGAATCTTTAATGAGAAAATCCTAAGCCAATTTAAAGGCTGCTCTTTTGAATGGAACTAAAGTTCTAACTACTTCAGAATTATATCTAAATAAATATTTCTTATAATATTTTATTTTTTAATAATTGCGTATTTTTAAAAAATGAAATTAAGATAACATTTTGATTGAATAATAAGATTATTGTAATTTAGGGATTTAAAAATAAAGAAATTACATTCTAAAATTCTATATTACTGCACATTGTAAGAATTTTCAATATTTTGATGCTGTAAGGGCAATTCTGTTAAAAATTGCATTCTTAGTTCTTTATATTTTTAAGAACATTTATTTTGATAGTGTAAGCACAATGCTTTTAAGAGTATTTTAAAATGAAAATTCTTTTACTTGTAACGTAGTATGAATAAAGATGTTTGATTTTGACTTTAAAAATAATTATGCTAAATTTATTATTTAGAATTGAAAACTAAAATTTACATCTCTGAAATAGTTTTCATTTATAACTTCAAATATGTAAATCCCACCATTAAAATAAAGCTATTTAAAAATGTGTTCTTCTGATTTGCTTATCAAATCAAAATCTGATTTTGTTTTTGAAAAAGTAAAATTGTGAAAGTAAATTTATGAGCACAAGAATCCCTTCGAATAATAAAAAAAAAAATGTGTTAGACTGCCCTAGAAATACTGACTTCATATTGACCTTTATATTATCTGATAGCACTGACCTTTATTTTCTTAGTCATCCAGATATAACTACGCGATATCTGGACGAAATATAGCACAAAGTTTTCATAGAAATCATTACTAAAATTATCAAACCTTATCTGAAGACCTGAATCTAAATGTTTCATTATTACTTCATAGGTAGACAGTCATTTTCTGTGTCAAATTGAAAAAAAAAAAAAATGTCGTAAATCACCAATTAAGAAATACTTTGTTTTGAACATCTTCACAAGTATAAGGATGACTGTATTTCTATGAACTGTTCTGCATAGATTTTTATGACAAGGGCATGTTTACAAGAAAACTTGCTGTTTGTTCCTTTAGTCCGGAACTCAATTGATCCATGAAATTGATCCATTGAGTTTAGATCCATCAAAAATGAAAACAGACATATTGTCTACATGTAGGAAGCAACTGTTTATTACTGCGTATAGGAATGTCATGGAATGGCCACAGTGATCTCAGTACTTTTCTTAACAATTTAGTTAAAGCTGTGCCTAATATCGAGATATTAGGCACTTTATTGATTGTTTATTGCGACTACAATAGATCTTAGCTCATTATTTACGAATACAGAACCACATAGAGCAATCAATACATTGAACAAGTAAAGCTGAATGCGATTCTGCATTAAATATTTATAGAAAGAAACAAATCTACATATGCAATAGCTTTCAAAATTACAGGACTTACATACGATAAAGCAAATATTGGGCCATTTAAAGAATCTAATTGATGAACTTACAAACTCACCCTACTTTCAAAGGCTATGTCATAAACTTTTACAATCATGGGCATTGCAGCCACGACAAAAGATCAACATTTTTATAGAAAACATTGTCTATTTCATCTTGAATTTTTTAATGCTAATTTATAAAATTTATTCCATAGTACTGAATAAGTAATTGATGAGAAAATGCGAAAGAATAAATTTAATAGAAGAATAAAAATAAACAACTTGTAAGTCAAAGAGAAAAGTTTTAAGTGATGTGCAATATTTTTAAATATTAATATTACAATCAAAACCTTCAATCCTAGTTATGTAGTAGTAATTTTATTAGGTTTAATGCTTTTCATTGAATGTCTGTAAGGAATGAAAATCCAAAATTCAATAAGAAACAATAAAGACAAAAATAGAAAAATGTGCAAGTCCAAATGCAGGTATGATACGCCAAAAATAGAACTGAATTTAATTAAAAAGGAATGAATAAATTAATTCTTTATTAAAATTAAGAAAATTAGTAAATACTATTGCTTCTCAGAGTCAGTCTCGTTCGATAAAAAAGGAAAAGAAAAGGATAAAAAGGAGCCGTTAATAATCCTACGTAATAAATCCTATTAATACTTTAATTATCCTATTAATATTGTATTTATTGTAATTAATCTTACTATATAATAATTCTATTAATTATTTTAATGTGAAAGCGATTCATTTCTTATAAAATATCTGACATATGAGTTCAAATACTTCTTTAGACATAAATTTTAACAATAACAAACATTTTATTCAAAACATAGTTTTAATAAGATTTAAAATGTTAACAGTTTCGGGATATTTTTTTAAGTAAAGTAATTTTTTAAGCATCCATGAAAAAATCTTCAAATGGATAAATAAACATAAAATTTCATACAGTTGAGGGACTCTTAACAAAAAAAAAAGTAAGATGTATCTATGACTTTTATCTTAATCACATATAATATCTGTTTATTCACTCATTGTTGAAATCGCTTATTGTTTTAGAGCAAGAATTTAATGATTAATTTTATTGTTTAAGAGTTTTTTTTATCCATATCAATAAAAGATTTTTGTTCTCAGAATTTTCTAGAACATAAGTTTTATTTTTATTTATTCCTGTTATTTTTATATTAGAAAAACTGTGAAAAGTAGTAAAGTATATGCTTTCAATTAATAACTTTCAATTTTATCAATATATATTTACAGGAGATATTACATTTAAGTAAAATTTTATTATTAATCAATGATAGTTTCAGTAGTGAAACTAAAACAAGGGGCTGAAATCTCAATAGCAATCGTTTAATATATCTGTTTATTCACTCATTGTTGAAGTCTTTATTGTTTAGATAGAACAAGAATTTAACGATTTTTATTATTTAACAGTTTTTCTTATCCATATCATTAAAAGATTTTTGTTCTCAGAATTTTCTAGAACATAAATTTTTTTATTTTTATTTATTCATGTTATTTTATATTTGAAAGAGCTATGACATGTAATAAATTATAAGCTAGCATTAGTAAATTTCAATGTTATCAATATATTTACAGCAGATATTACATTTAAGTGAAGTTTTATTATTATTCAATAATTGTTTCAGTAATGAAACTATTATTGATTAATAATAATCATGGATCGAAATCTCAATAGCAATCGTTAATTTTTAATTACTACAGTAAAAGAATAGTAATTCTTTTGTTTCCTACAGTAAAGTTTCCTACGTGACTGAATAAAAATGCGGAATTACTGAAATACCCTCGATTAGCATTAAAAACATCTTATCGCTTGTAGTACATCGTTTTGAGATTGCATAACTCAATCTCAAATTGAATTGAAAACATTGTCACCTTATCATCTTAATCTTAAGTTATCTATCACGCACCGCAGCTGTACTTCAAAGGTATAAAAAATAGCTGCATTTCGTTGTCATGCTATCACCAACTGATAACCTGAGATCTAGAAGGATGATATACCAGAAAGAACTCCTGCCAGACCATAACAACGAGAGAAATTTATCTAATTTAACTCGTGTAACATTGTTTTTACATTAGTAGATGTCAAATAGTCGATAAAATATCCTTCTTATAAAAGTGTCCAAATGGTTCAAAGAAATTTAATTGCAGACCAGTTTATTGTTAGATTTATGTACACGGTATAACTTTAAAGATTGCAATAATTTTGAATAACGTTCTCCAAATATCTGCAGTATTTATTTGAAATAAAAAGTAGATTTAAATCACAGAATCTACTACTTATTAATAACAATACTGAAAAATTTGTCTTAACACATCTGTTATTTTAAATGCTTGTAATTCAAGATGTAATTCAAATTAAAAATGAAAATAATTTGTTACATCATATTGCTAAAAGATTGTGAAGTAAAGATTGAATAGTGTCACAATAAAAACCATTGTCCTACTCGTGGCTCCGTGGTACGTGCGCTGCTGGTTGGCATTAGGGTTGAGGTTCAATCCACTGGCGACATTGTTGTAGGCACTGTTTCAAAAAATGAGGACATTTGATGGCGTTTGTGATGTTCAGTATCTTACCTCGTCAATCAGACAATCTGGTGGGAGTTCCCCCATATAATACGCAAATACAGGGTAGTTCCCCGTAAAACTCCTCCCAGAAGGCACTGCCCCCTTCTTAACGACTCGGAGCCAAGTCACATTTTTACCTACGGATGTTCCATCACAATAGAAGCTGCCCTTCTATCTTCATCCGTGAGTAGGCTACTCATGTCCTTCCCGCGCTGCAGAACATTGAGGATGAGTCACATAAAAACCACTTATACTTAACCAGTTTTAAATTCCTTTTTTTCACAAAAATATTGTTAAGCTATTGAAAATTCCATAACAATTCTTCACTCATGTTTTGATTCTATTGTTGTATAAGTTTATATAATAAAAGCTAGTTTACAAAACTCTAAGGTGAAACAATTTTGAAATCGATAGTCATTAAAAAGGTTTCAAAACAAATCTTTTAAAAGTGTTACAATAATCAATTTCAAAAGTATGAACGACGATTTCTGGCAGTAGCTTGAACGATTTCAACATTCTCTAAGCGATACAACAAACATTCATTTAAACACAAAAATTTTATTCGCATAACTGTACTTTGTTCATTCGTTACTTCTATTTTTTTGAACTAAACAAAAAATAATCATTAGCACATTCGATACTTAGTGATTTAATTAAAATTAAATTTATAATTTCAGTGTATTATATTATTTATTTTTATATTGTCCTGAAATAAAGAAACAAAAAGTGGCATTTATTGAAATGGATTCCAAACATGAATCCTCTTTGTATTCATATATCTTACTTAAAATGCTCTTGTTTAACTGTTTAATGTTTAGGCAATTTATAATTCTTTAAGAATGCTTTATTGTTATCTCTTCCAAATTATTTTATTTTAAGATATGAAAAGTATTATTTTTTTGTGTTCGAAGAATTGTTTTATTCAAAAATATTGTACTAATTCTTGTCAGTGAATTCAGATAATTACTTGCACTCTGATCATATCTTATCAATGATCTATTCTTTCAGGTTCAAAATTTAGTATGAGATAAAAATAATTTTAGTACTCACATTATATTAAAGGTTACTTTGCTGCGCTTACAATGCTTTTATAAAATTTCAGTTGTTTCAGTTATTTTATGCAGTTTTCAATTGTTTTCCGTTAGTAGAATAAGCGATTTTGAATGTGAAATAACTTTAATTGAGATTCTGAATTTAAATGCAATTTTATAAAAGGCAACATTATTGTACATATAAAATCTAATTTAATTGTAACAAAGTTTTGTACGAATTATTATTTGATACTATCTGAAGAAGGAAAGCTAAAATCTAAAAGATCAGAAAGTATATGATTGGTCAGCTGTTTCACTTTATGCATGATTATAATTCAGGATATTTTTTGATACTCAATATTCATGTATTCGCGAATTTCATTAAAACATCTAAATTAGTTGATCTTTTATGTAATTAATAATAATTTTTTGAATGATATATATATATGATGATAATCTACAGGTGGTTATCAAAATAACGGAAATATCCTAGAATTTTAAAGAATCTTTTACTAATACGACGTAAGACAGTCTTTGGCATGTAATACAGTTTGGATTCGTCTAGAAATCGAATCATATTTGCTAAATAGTGCTTAGAGGAATATTGAACCCTTCTTCATGGAGATATTGTGAAAGATTCGGGTGAGATTCGGTGGTGGATATCGATTCAAGATTGAACGCTTTAAAATAGACCATAACTGTTCGAAGATATTGAGGTCGGGGATTGTGCAGGTCAAGGTTGATGTTTCATTTCATCCTTGTGTTCATCAAACCATAATTGGACAGGTCCGTCTGCATGAAAGAGGCTTTATCATCCTAGAAAATACCATCTCCTGCAGGAAACAAAGTTTGCATCATAGGGTGGCTCTAGTCAACTAAAACTTCTCTCCTGTGATCCTTCATTTCAAGGTTATGATGGGACCAGCAAAAATTACTGCATGGCTATCCATACCATGACAGATTCACCTCCTGTCCTTGACAGTTAGAAGAAGACAATCACTATCATACTCTTGTGCAGGTGACCTCCAAAGGTGCGCCCGTCCTGTTGTGGAAAAAGTGGGAAAGATGATTCGTGGGACCATATAACTGTCTTCCACTTATTAATCGGCCAGGTTTTGTGGTTGTGGTACCACTGTAGACGATGTTTGGCATTAACAGATGTGACAAGTGGCTTGGGAATTGCTACTCTGCCTTAAATGTCTTGTTTATGAAGGTGCCTCGTAACTGTAATCATTGACACTGCAGAATCCAGATGCTGATTGAGCTCTGCGATTACTTTGGCTGCAGTTGTTTTCTTTTTAGGCATTACAGTCCGCTTCAATACGGATCAGTCTCTCTCACTCAGCTTCTCCTTCCGTTCCTATTTTGCTTTACCGAGATTATCTTGCCGCGCTGCATGTAAGCTGTCCTAACTTAAGACACAGTACCTCTACAAAAGCCTAAAAGCTGGGATGTTTCGGTCACAGTTGCTCGAGTTAGTCGGGCTCCTACAATTTCGCCTCTTTGAAAGTCTGTCAGGTCTGATATTTTACGCTTTTGATAAAAATCCAAGACGTATACAGCTTCACTAAAGCTACTTCATACTACCGTGATATATACTTTTATATTAAAAAAAAGCTTGTAGCTAAGATTAGATTTTAATGCATATGAAGTGCATTCTTAAGTGTCCCTTTTATTCACAGGTGTTTCAATTATTTTGATAACCACATGTACAATGATTACTTTTTGCATTGAATTTCATAAGAATGGAATATTGGAATATCTTTTAACATGAGATAAAATACTTTCATTTTCGTTTTAAAGAAGTAAATGTTAAAAGGATTAGTGAAAGCATCTCAATAATTTGTTTTAAAAGTTGATTTTAATGTGTACGAAAAAAATGACTCAAACTTTTATGCTTTCTGAGTTTCCGTCTTAATTTTCATACACACGTTCTGAGTAAAAGATATTTAATCAACTGAGTAAATTTCCGACACAGCGTAATAAATCTTTTTTACGATTGAAACTTTCTTTTATAGTCAAGTTCATGCAAAAATTTTTGTTTCATTTTTCTCAGTTTCAATTTATATTTAATGTAAAGAATTAAAATCGGCTCAAATCAGTGCTTAAAAAAATATATATTCTTTTCTGAAATTCTGACGTATATGTTACATTAAGAGATAAACATTGCAAAAAAATCTTCAAATAAATATTTTTTTATTCAAAGACCGAAATATATTTTGAAAATCAAAATATCAAAATATTTTGAAATCAATTTGTTTAAAAATGAAATTATACCTTGAACAAAACTATTCTATTAGTAAAATAAATCACTTGTCTTTAAACTTATATGTGCGATAAGAACTTGTAATATTCTGTTACTTTACTTAAATGCAGAAGGGTCAAAATTACGTTTATGTTACATTGTTTTGATTATGAAACAAAATATTATTTATGAGCTTAACAAGAAAAATTTTCATGCTTATTTCAATTAAAGTACTAATCATACTAAAAGAAAACTATTTAAAATTAAAATCAACACTAACTGACGCTGCCCTAGTGTATAAGCACTTTGGGCCTCCGATGACTGAAAAATTGACAACCGAAAGTTTCCATGCTTTATGCCGAAACTATGTAGAAGAGGCCAGATATGTATTGAAGGGGCAAGATATGTATGTAGAACGATAAATACTTCCTATAGGCTCGAAGAGGAGGTTTTGTTTCAAATGGTGGTGCCAAAAATATGGTGCAAATTTAACAGGCTCCCCACTGTACTTTTTATATTCTCCTCCGGGTAGACTCTCATAATCGTCACAATTCTGTAATGGGAACAGATAACTCGTCCGTTGCTTCATAGGTATTGTGTGAAATCTAGGTTTATACCCTTACATTGAGATCCACTCAAGGGTATATAAAGTTCTCTCAGCAGTCGCAGGTGCGATGTTGGGTAAGCTTCTTCACGGACGAGGCCGTGGAGTACTATACATCACAGTGTCGAACTCTATTAGGTTCGGCGTTTTCATCGATTATTGTCTGGCTTGTTTCCAAAGTCGAGTGAGGTTGGAAATTTTCCCCATTGTCTTCTTATCCAATCGTGTGAGCATAAAAAGATTAGGGAGCATAAGGTTTCATTGGTGGGGTTACTGTTGGTGTGTGCACCTTAAGTAAAGCAGAATTTGATGCACATCTGTCATTCTAGTAGCGCATTCTGCACTTTAAATTGAAGTACCCCGTACTTGAAAGCAACTTATATAGATTTTACCAATTATATCTTATTATCTTTATTTATTAGTAAACATTTACAAAAATATGCATTTACTCAAAATTTAAAGATATAGATAACCAAAAAAAATGTATATATAATTTTCAACGTTTTTGTTGTTCGTCTTTAACTCCTAAAATTAATGAGAAATTTCAATCAACAATAAATACTATAGAACTAACTATGGATAGCCTTAAAAATGTAATTAAGATTTTTGCCGAGTTAAAAAATTCCAATTCATACAGATATCACGAAACACATGATTGATAAATTCAGGCATTTGGTATATATGACGAGTTTCAAAATCCCTTTCTAAAAACTCATGTCAATTTCTTCCCTGAAAATCTTGAAAGAGTCAATAAAGAAAAGCGTGTAAAATTTCGCGTAGCGTGAAGTAATTGTTAATGCTTAATTATATTTTAAATTAAAGATAATAATATATTTAAATTAAAGATTCTCTCTTTTACATACAGTCTATTGAGGGAACTTCAATAAAAAATTTTAAACACCAAACTCGTAAAGTTTGCAATGAATATGTATCATTGAGAACTATATATTGTGGTGTATGTGTATAGTTACAAAAGACTAATAAAGCTTTTAAATTAAAATGGAAAAAGAGCTACTCCCCACAAGGATGGGCAAAATATGGCAGAAATACTCAAATTAATGGCCGCACGAGAAGCAATGTGATATTTGAGCAATATGGTCAAACAATATGATTTTTTTCGTATTTATATTCCATTTTTGAATATAAGGCTCGACCTTATCATCCTTCTTAAGTTTAGAATTTTTATTACGCATTTATTTCACAGAGCGTATCATATGTTAATCACAATTGTTATATAGTTTTTGTTTAAAATTTTTCATGTTTACTTAACCCATCCCATCAGGAAAAGAAAATACAAATCGGAAAACCTAGAGAGAAACCTAGAAATCGGAGAAACCGAGATCCGAAATATGTATTAACTATAGCAACAAAAATGAATAATGGTAAACATATACTACATATAACAAAAGACAGCATTTTTTAAATCTACTTTTGCTGCGATTCATAACTCTCTCTCTCTCTCTCTCTCTCTCTCTCTCTCTCTCTATATATATATATATATATATTATATATATATATATATTTGTTTCGAAAAATTAAGGACGGATCAGAAAAAAATACTATTGTGAAATTTTTATTCATTGGAATTTAATAAAATCTAAATCTGCCTCAGACATTGAGTACAAAAAAAAATACAATAGGCTAGAAGTCTGTCTTGAAAATACACACAATTGAAGCATATCAAAAACAATAGCATCTGAATTTAACATGTGGAGATATACAATATGGAGTAAGATTACTTCTACCAACTATATATGGCATAGCAGTGATGTTTCTACCCAAACTAATGATATTTGTTGTTAATTAAGTCTATTATTGCGTCAAGGCAATTTGAGACATTGAAGGAATGCAGGGGGCTGGTTAAGTGTAGCAATACATCTACCTAAATAATTTTAAACATGCTCAATTAGATTCAAGTCCGGAGAACTTATTTTATTAGCCAAACTATGCTCCACATTCATCTCCTTAAAAGTACTTGCAAAAACTGCAGACGTTTTTAAAATCTGCTTCCGACTGTCCATTGGCAACAGATCATGTAATTTACCGTTTCATTTGGTGTCCAATTGCAGCAGATCCATTAATTTACATATCGTATAACCTTTACATAAACTACGTAATTTTTTATGAAAACTTTCTAATTTTTTTGGGCGTGTAATAGCAGTTTTCTGATTTTTTTCTTAATTGTTGAAAACCAATGGAATATAACCAGTACATATATGAAAAATTATATCCATGTAAATAATGCAAATTTCAAGTAGAACTCTTTAAAGTCCTAGTACAAAGATAAAATTGTTGTAGCTAAAATGCTAAAATGCACGATTAGACTATAAACAGACACCCAGTACGCAGGTGTAAGAGATTTGTAAACAAATACCACACAATGCTAACGCAACAAGCAAACAAGCGTTAGTTTTCAGTTGAGTCATTATTAGCTTTTGCTACTGATGTCTTAGCAAATAATTAAATAGCAAGTTTATAAATTTTTAAACAAGTGAATTTTTCAAAGAATAATGGGGAAAAAAAAGCGATTCCAGTTTCAATTTTTTTTTAAATTTTTATTGCTTTCTTTTCTTCTTTTTTTAAAATTTTTATGTATATTTTTTATTTTCAAGAATATAACTTATAATACAGATAAAACTTGTATTTCAATAATAAATAATTTTATTTCAATTGCAAGTAACTTTGATAAGGTACAAAAATAAAATAAAATAAATAAAAGTAATTTTAAAATTCTCAAGACATTTTTCCGTATTGTACTTGAATCATCATGTGCAATATTTATAAAATTACATAAATACAATAGAAACTACAAAATTTTAAATTCAGGATGTGAACAGTAAATTCTTCTTCCATTTGCCTTTCTTATCATTTCAAAGTTGAAGCACGATTTCGCAATCTAATTTGACTGTTTTATCCAGTTCTCTATAGATGAAATCATTTCCTACAATGCTATTTCGTTTATCATATGCACTCGGAAATCGATAACTTACACACCTGCCTTACTTTTCTACCAGAAGTATTTCATTCTTTTGTACTAAAACCCCATTTGCATTCATCTGTTTGACTTATTCTTGCGCATGATTAGTTCACCTGCTAAAAAATCACCTAATCAACACTTCATCTTTCAAAATATCAACTTCGCTATCACTTCATCTTATCAGCATGGTGACTACAAGCAATAGGGATTTTTAAGATTTTACATTTGTGTTAGATTTTTTGTCTTAAAAGCTATTAATATTTAAGAACAATGTTTAAAATAACAATCTTCAGTAAAGTACATTGTCTTTACACTGAACTTATATGGTGTACTATTTGTAATCATAATAACATCCTAATTTTATATATTTTTTATTTCATTTATTATAAATATTCTGTTTAATAAAAAATTCCCCTTCAGAATAAAAATATAAAAATTTTGTTGATAGAAATTCATAAAAAATACTTTTTTTTTTTCAGAAAAAAAAAAAAAAAAAAAAAAAAAAAAAATATTTTTATACTAAAATGTTTTTAAAAGAGCACTTTCATTTTGTATCTCAGTAGTCCCTTAGTATACCAGGCATCTGATATATCTCTTTCTAGGAAATTAGTAATAACCATTGGAATGTGGTTCATTATATCACACTTTTTCTTTGTCCTCTGGCACGTGCGATATAACGAGGCTCTATTTCATATACTTACTATACATTTTTCGTTTCGTAATACATTTAAAAATAAATTCTCAATTTTCAATTGAAATTTACATATCACATCACCCTTTATCATTGAATATGATAAAGGGTGAATATGAATGAATATCATGATGAATATCATATCATATCTCCCTTTATCACTATTAAGTAAAGTGTGAAATTCGAAAATAAATATATATATATATGTATAAACTTTTATGTGCATGATTATCCTACTCTTTTCTTTTATTTGATTATGCATTATCTTTTAAATGTTGTTAACAAAATATTTCCCTAACAAACTGCATTCAAGTAATATCTTTAAAATTATTTTTCTGAAAATATATCTTGCGCATATATATTAAAATCGCAATATATAGAGAGAAAAGCATGACAGGCTGCATCTAATTCTTTTAAAAAAACCCCATCAAAATCTATCAGCACTATCATAACATAGCTCAAAATAAAACGTATTGACCTTGAATCTGCCTGTTAATGAGTCAAATTTGCAACTAAAAGGTTACATCAACTAGACAGAAAGACAGTTGGAATTGGCTAAGATCAATTTCCATTCTTCAGTTTACATTCAGGTGAAAGTTATGCATCCATGTCTATTGCTAAAGGTTGTGTCGTGTGAGTGGAGCCGGATTACACCTGCTCCACTGAGTCAACAATTATGAGTGAGGAACGATGAATTGCCTCGACTCTAATTCGCGTGATGCATCGATCTGACATGGCAACTAGATGGAGTTCACGAAAAAGATGCTCAGAAACAGATTCAATAACTAGCGATATGATGTCCATTGGAGACGATATGGAAGTACCTCGTTTCCTCTTTACCACTGAAGACGGAGTGAATGAACTGATACGAGTCGAAGAATCCGATGAACCTTTTATCAAGAAACCGGTAAGTCTTTCTATGCTAACTGCGGATAGGAAAATGGTCCTTTTATATGCAAATATTAGAATCAGAGAGCTAATATTTTTACTCATCCTAAATATTATCTTTATCACATTAATTTATAAGAAGGATTTATTTCATAAAGCATATTTAGAGATCTGCTCACTTAAATCCTTATTTTTCTTTTAATTTTGTAAAGTTATTTAATAATTTACAAGCAATTTTAAATTTATAATATAATAATAATAATAAAAAAATAGTCATTGAAATAAATAAAATACTTTGCCTTTTATATTCTATCACAAAGCAGTAGATCAAAATTTATTTTGAATACTTCATAGTTAGGTTCGTTTAATCTTAGCTCTTATTTTCATAGATTTTTAAAATAGTTTAAAAACTGTTATTTTTTTTTTAATTAAATTACATTATTTTTTTCTTGATATGTAACTGACACTTGAGTATATTGATTTGTGAAAGCAGTACATCAGAGATTAAAAATATTCTCCGTTTTGTCAATTTGATTTACATGCAAAACATTTTCATTAACTCATCATAAAAAATTAATTATCAATGTATGTATGAACTATATATTTGTAGATAGTCAAATTAAAGAGGAACAATTGTATGTGAAATACATGCTTTTCTGTTTTTATTTTTAAAAGTTAATGTTTCTATTTATTTTGTTTTTTCATCTCAGTAAATATTCGTAAAATTGGATTTTTGCAAGTAATTATTTCACATTTTTTTCGTAAACTATTTGAAATTACAAACTTTCATATAAAATGTGTGTTTTCCAAGAACAGTTAAATTTTTAAGTTAATATTTTAAAAAAAAAGTTTAAATTACTATGCTATATCATCAGAAAATATTTCTATGTATTTATTCCTCTCCATTTATCTTGTACTCCATTTTGATGTTTACTAGTTAAAAATAAGTTACTTTATTTTAATATGCTCAAAAATCCCTGAAACACGTTTGCATGAAATTATGATAAATTATTCATAGGTTAAAACACAAATTCTTATATCAGCATATAATATAGTATCAGCATATGCAAATAATTTCGTATTTATATTTTATGACCGTCATAGGTATGTTTGGAATCAATAGTTTTTTTAATGTTTTAAATAGGCAAATGAGATGGATTTAAAAAAATTCAAATTTTAAGCAAAAAAAAATTTTAGAAATTTTTACGGTTATCAAACCCGATTTCTGTTTTGATGCTTTTCAATTGAATGATATTCTTAATTTTAATTTTTGTATAGATTAATTTTGCTTTTAAAAAACATTAAGAGTTGTAATTTTTAGTTAGATATTATTTATAATTTAACGGGACTTAATAAATAAAAATTTAACATATATTACATTAACAAAATTTTTTTATTCAATGCATAAATTATTTGTTTCCTAATTTGTTTGAACTGGTCGAAAGCAGAAAAACTTCTTAAAGAAGAATACATAACAGCATTTATACTTCATATACGTAATAATAAATCATTTCATATATTTGAAGAACAATAAATATAACATAGTCATATGTGCTGACAAAGTTTACCTAGGTTATGAACAAATATATAAAAAATAGCACAACAGCTTGTGAAAACCATTTTATTGTGGCATTTTGTATGCTTTTTCCACCTTTATTGTAAGCATTTTAAAGATAGATATTTTCTCCACATAAATCAGTTAAATTTTATTTTTATTTTTAAGTAAGCACTTAAATCTGAAATTATCGATATAACATTAATGTTGTGACAATATATAACATATATTGCCTATAATATATAACATATTATCGATATAACATTAATGTTGTTGCAATAAATTTAAAAAAGAAAATCATTACATGTTGAAGTCATTGCTGTGCTATTTAGAATAATTTATTCATATATTAAGAACAAAAATGTTTTAAATCTTAAGTTAAACATGTTATCAAATTTAATCAGCGATTGAGCAATAAAAATATTTATTACTATTGGAATCATGTGAAACGTCTTCACTCAAAGACAAAGGTATTTACAATTGTTGAATTTATTATTGAAAGAAATTATTAAACGGATCTTAAAAATTTAGATGAAACTCGCATAAATTATTCTTTAAAATTAAATTTCTCTAACGTTATAAACAATAGGAAAGTTGCAAAAAAAACACGATAGATATTGCAGACTTTAAATGCGCGCTTAATATTATTCAAATTTATAGTTTTACGAAATTAATTTGTTACATTCCGATTTGCTCTCCAAAAAAGAAAACCTCAATGGAATGTTTCATTTTTTGTTTCCTGTATTTCCTCTTATGTGTAATGCCTCAATATTGGATAGCCCCTCTGCTATAATTGATAAATTTAAAAAATCATTGCAAAATTGCATAGAATTCTTTACATTAATAATTTGTTAAATAGCTGATACAAAACAAAGTAAAAATGTAATAAAATGGTTAAACGAAAGAACAAAGCATTTCTTTATAATTTTAATTATAATCAATAAACAATTTCTTTATAATCAAAATGTCTTAATAAAATGGTTTAAAAAAAATAATAAGCATTTTTTTTTCCATTTTCACTACTTTTAAGCAATTTTTTTATGTTCAGTTATTTTCAGATTATAATTAAATTTTCTTTTTATCACTCTTGTTTCTCTTTTATTTCGTGATAAATTTTTGTCAAATTATCTAATACAATATAGTCAATTAATACTCTTCGATTTTCAGCATAATATGTATTTTCTTCACGGCTCTATTACAGTACCAGCTAATGTGATTTTCCACTCTATTCTCGATATATGGATGCATAAATTTATATTTCAATCAACATATTTAGTCTTGTTGAAGACAATTTTCTGGACAAAGAGAATTTCATATAGGATCTGTACCTAGACTAGAGGAAACATATACGGTGAGACCATTTTGAGACTCCCTTGATTGGTCCCAAGTTGGGAAGGCAGAGAGAATTACTGTAACGCAGATACTGCCATTGTCCGTAGAAGGATTGTAGACATTGTTTTGGAATCATACATTGGTTTCTTTAAGTCAATTATTTTTACATTATACAATCCAGGATTTCAAAATACAAACTATATTAATACAGTTCGAATGTGGTTTCTTCATTTTGATTCAATATATGATGCAAGTCACCCCCTTTTTGTACTTGTGAAGGATTTATTGTTCCGTAATAAATCAATTAAAAATTTAAATTGATTTTTTCTTTGAAAAGGCCTTGTGAGGGCCTTGCCAACAATGAGGTTTTGTACTTCTACATTTCATAATAGTTACTATTGACTTAATTTGAAATAATTTTTTTAAGTCAGTATATAATGCATTTTTAATAATTAATTTAAGTATGAACAAAAGTGTGAAAAATAATTACAGAACTTTATAATTTTTGCACTAAGAAGAAGTCTGAAATAATATGATATTCTTTCACTTCAAAATTAATTTCTGCTCTTTTTTTTCACACACACGCATACAAAATCATATCTTTTCAATAAATCTACTTTCAATCAAATTTCCCATAAATCATGTTCATTTGAAAACGACTAAATTTCAAGCATACACAGCATAAAATCACCTGCTTTAAAAAGTAAAAAACTACAGCAACTTTTAAACATGAAAGCACCTGCTTTAAAATATAAAACTATAGCAACTTTGAAACATAAAAGCACCTGCTTACTTTTCAATGCATAGCGCTGCATTCTATTTACAAACTAAAAGTTCATAAGATTCATAACTTTCAAAACACCTGTTGTATATGGCTGTAACTAACTAAAGGAAAGAACGACAAAATTGTTCCTAGATATTTGTTGCATGATGTCAGTGTTTAGATAGAAAGATTTGAAAACGTTTCGCATCGTGCATCTAGTTAACGATACTTGATATAGCTATTGATTTATAGATCTATGTTAATGTTTATATGAGATTCGAAATAAAGCATTTTATAGGCAATTCATTCTGTATCAAACGCTAGAACAAGCATTGTATGCGAAAGTGTGGAAATATTTACGTTCATTTAACGTTATTTGAGTTATGAAATAATAAAGATGAAGAAATTAACTTAAAAAAGCCTTACTATAATTTTTTATCAAAATATTAAATTCATATTACGTAAATTTTCATATATAGCTAAAGAAAGACAGGAAAGGCCAAATGAATTTCAATAGTACTTTTTAATTGTGATATTATAATACATAATGATTAATAATAATATAATATATATTATACACTATAATTAATGATTGTTTTTATAGCAAGAAAAAAGTCCATGTTTATTTTATATCGCAAGGAATTACTAAATTTAGTGAAAAGGAATTAAATGCAAGTGGGACAAGAAATCACATTAATATTTAATTTAATTCTTTAATTATTGTTATTTTGCTATTTCAGAATATTTCAAGATATTATATCTTAGAGACGTTTTGCTCAAGTAAGATATTTGTATTTCAACATGACTTAATGAGATCAAATGGAAATTATAAAGTATTTGAAATTGAGGCTATAGCACATGTAGTATTTATACCAAAAATAATGTATTTAAATTTAAAAAATGTTTCGCTATTTTTTATTTGATGTTAAATAAATGATAATATTACAATTCATTGCAGACTTAAACAGCTGCAGTAATCCAGATCTAGCCGATTTTAAATTACCAGTTTTTCAAAAAAATTATTTTTTTCAAATTCTGTGATACTCCTCACAAAATTTTGGACTAAAATAATAACCAATGCAAAAATAAATAGTGCGACACAAAAAAATTATAATAACATAAATTTTGATAAATAAATGAAGATATATCAACATTATTTCTTTGTTATCACAATTATCTTTGTTGTTATCATAATTATCGTTATTTTCTTTGCTATTATATAACCTTTTTCATTTTTTTATATTCTATCGAAATTAATTTCGTACGGTATAAGAGAATTTAGGTTATCTGCACGTAATTGGCTACAAAATTTTATATATGAAACTTGAAATATATTTTTGTTAAGCCTCTATAAATTTCTACATTGAAAAAAAAAATATAAAACAATGCAACAAAGAATTATCCCAATGAAATTTGATAAATTTTCAGAATAATTTAGCATTTTTCAGAATAATTAGCATATAGCAAAGCAATTAATAGAGTGTTGGCTCACCTTTAGTTCTTATATGAACTGTTATCCGGCTTGATTCGTAGGTTTAACAGTTTATACATTATATATATATATATATATATACATACATATATATATATATATATATATATATATATATATATATATATGTGTGTGTGTGTGTGTGTGTGTGTGTGTGTGTGTGTGTAAAGTATATTAGATATAGAAATAACAATATTAAATAAATTTCGTTGTAAATCTTATTCTTTATTAGTAGTTAGTTAACTAAATTTATCAACCGAATATAAAAAAAGTAAATAATATTGAAAAATTACAGAGTAGGAAATTATATTCCATATGTAAAAAAAAACAAAAACATTTGATTCAAAAATATAAACATTGTTGAAAATGTCTCACACCTCTGTGTATATGTTGCAATTTTAGACGAGGGCAAAATAAACTTTAAAACTGCGGAAAAAATATTAAAGCACATAATTACAAAGACGTGGAATACAAAATATATTTAACTTATTTAATCTTCTAGCAAGGAGAAATACACGGATTTTAATATACCCACGGTATGCATGAGCTGTTAAAACTATCCCCAGAAATTGAGAACATCTTCCTTCCTTTTTTTTTTAATAGATATACTGAGGGTTTTTCTCTATGGGTTTTGTAGATATTTTTATGGGATCTTCCATTTTAGCGGGTTTTTTTTTTAAATTTGTATTTTATGCAGATGGCTGCCGTTATCTTAGGAAATACTTAGCTAGTTCATGAATCAAAGGGTCATAAATATATTTGTGAAATATTTTGTAACTAATTTCTTCCTATAATAGCGAACTACATCTCGTTAAAGTGAGCTTAGTAAACTATTTTTTGGCAGATAAAATCGTACAGAAATTTTGCAGAATGTGTTTAAATGATTTAAATGTACAGACAAAAGATAAAAATCTATAGAATGTTTGAAAGTGGATCTTAAAAGATGAAGTGGATGTCAGATAAATTTCAGTTTTGAAACTGCAGCGGTTATAGTTCTTATCTTAGTATTACAGTTGACAGAAAAAAAAAAAACGTCACGCCAAATCTATTTTAGCTGTTGTCCTGTTGAAATCGAAAAAGAGTTTTTTCATTTGTGAACAAGAAACAGTTGCATAAAATCATCATACTCTCTATTCTAGCTCATCGCCTATGATCTACATTAATTACGATTGAAGAAATACTGAATATAAAGAGGTTAAGGTTACAAAGAGATAAAGGTTATCCTCGATCAGAACACAAGTACCAATAAAAAATAATAAAAAGAATTATCATGCATCAAATAGTGTGATATCAAAAAAATGTGCATGTTTTAAAAATAATGGTCCACGCTATTCTAAGTACCATTTAATATTTCACGTAATAGCATATGATTTTATTGTGTTTTCCTATATTTATAAAAAGAATTTGCATGCTGAATTATCTTTTCATTAAATAGTGTATCTATTTTACAATCTAACTATCTATCAATGGTTACTTCATTGAATAATTCGATAACGTGAGAATTATGAATTTATTACATTTTAACTGATTTCATTCATTATTTCACAAAAATATGATTTTTTATACTATACGAAATAAATGTTTTATGAAATAACTGAATTATTTAATTTAATGATAAAATATATGTTTTTATTAATATCTCTGCCCGACTCAGTAGCAACGTGCACCGCTGGTGAGCATTAGAGCTGAAGCTGAATCCGCTGGCAGCTTTGTTGTAAACACTGTTTCAAAAACGAAGATACTCGATGGCGTTTGTGATGTTCAGCAGCTTACCTGGTTAGTCGGACCATCGGGTGGGAGTTTCCGGGTTTTGCTCCCATTCGATATGTAAATGCTGGGTAGCTCCCCTAAAAAGTCCTCCCTGAAACCACTGCCCTTTTTCTTCAGCGACATAGAGGCAAGTCAGACTTCTACCTACGGGTGCTTCATTACAACAGAAGCTGCCCCTTTTCCCCCATCCATTAGTAGATTACTCATGGTATGTCCGTCACTACAAGACACTGAGGATTAGACACATAAAATCAATATCTCTCAACATATATGGATTCATATTGATTTATACGTAGTAAATGAGCCTTGAAAGTCATGTGTAATCTGTGGCATAAAAGTCATTGTGCAACACCTAACATTATGCTTGTTAAATGAAACTGCAACAAACGTCAATACTTCGTTTACATAGTTTGTTTGTGATTGATAATAATTTTTGAAGTAAACCAATTCACATTTTTATGCTGAATAAACTTTCCTAATTAATATGCCTCAGTTTCTGCAGCTGTAAGGCTTTTGTGCAGTGGTGCATTGAGATCAATGCGATAAAGAAAAAAGTTTATCCTTGTGTTTGAGCAGCTTTTACGGATGTACCCTTCATGTAAAAAATTATTTTTGTTCACATATAATTCTTCCTATTTCTTTATAAAAATATTAGTTAGTAATTTCTTGCCTGAGTTTTTAGCTGAGTTAAGTGCATAAATCAAATGTTCTGAAAAAATCAATACTTCCATATTCCATATACTTCCTCTTGTATCAGGACCTATTATTATTATTAATTATTTCATAAGTTGCAAATAAGGCTAAATCATCAATGTTTGATAATCGTATTACTCATTTCTTAATATTCACTAAGGAAATTGAACTGAATAAAAATCTAATTCTAATAATTCTAGTTAATAGCATTTCAACATTACTTATAAAAATATTATTTCAGTTTAATTTTTATCCTAAATTGTTATATTTATCCTTAAACAGTTTTTGTCAGAATTGTGGAATATATATACAATAAAAAAAATACAAAATGAAGTATCACAGGCGGTCATTTCAAATTACGATGCTTTAAATTGTAATGTTATCTGTTTTAAACATCAAACTTTTAAATTGAGAAATAAATTGATTTTTCTATACATATTATTAAAAATATATAAATGAATACTGCTAAACGATAGTAAACAATAATTTAAAAAGTGTGAAAATCGGGTTTAAAGTATAATTTCATTGTAAAATACAAAGCATTTTCAAGTTCAATGGACCGCCAATCTGTAAATGAGGTGAATATTTATCAATTAAGTAATATGTGGCGAATAAGCGTTAAATTAATTCGTGGGGGGAGGGGTCTACAGAAAAGGAATTTATTTTTTAAAGATTATTAATGCAACAGTCAAACTACTGTTCATCGCTGTTTCCCAACTCTCTAGCTAAAGACGAATTGCTCGTTGAAAAAACAACTCGTGATTTGAAGCAATCCCCGAATCAAGCCTATTTCCCATTTCTTCAAAAAGAATGGAATTACTGCTCAGACACAGCATGTCTAATCAATTGAAGCAAGTGGTAATCAGAAGTAGCAATGTCTGGAGAATATGGAGGGTGGCGTAGAATTTCCCATCAAAGCGTTTCCAAATAGCTTTTAACTTACTTCACAACATCTAGCACAGCATTGTCATATTGAAAAACGGGTTTGCCATCAAGTTTTTCCTCATATTCTGGTTTTCTTTCAATATTCAGCTTAAAATCATCAATTGTAGTAGATACAAAAAGATTCACCTGTAAAGGTTTTAGCAGCTCCTGATTTTCCTCGATGAAAACACAACTCGTGATTTGTAGCAATACACTAATCAAGTCAATTTTCCATTTCTTCAAAATAATGGAATTACTGCTCAGACAGAGCATGCCTAATCGATTGAAGCAAGTCGTAATCAGAAGTAGCAGTGTGAATCGTAATCAGAAGTAGCAATGTAAGTCGTAATCAGAAGTAGCAATTTACTAAACATAAAAAATCATCATCAAAAACATCGGAAAAATCTGGATTATATCTAATAATGTTTAGCTAAATCAGAAGGATCCTTACATATTAATAAATAATCATTTCTACCTTTTCCCTACAGTTAAAATCAATAAACATGCATGAATACTTTTGATTTAGCTAGTATTTTAACAAAATAAATCTAGGAAAATCAATTCATTTATCTTCATTAAAATAATCAACTGATATGTAGAATATATGCCAAAAAAAGGAAATGCTGTAGGATACATACTAGTAATACTATTGAATTAATATGTGTTTTGCATTGAAAGTTAAACAAGACTCTACGAAACTCATTTGAATTTTTATCATGCAAATTAAAAATTATTGACTAGATATGCTACATAATTTTTGTTATAAAAATAATTAAAGATAATATAAATCTTATATTATTGTTATTATTATTATTATGAAAATATCAAATGATCATTCTATTTAAAACAACTCATTTTTGTAGTTAATTTTTAAGTTTTATGTTTATTATATTATGTTATTTCTTCATAGTTTAAACACCTTTTGGTTCAGAATGCATAACAAAAGAATTCTGTCAACTACAATAATAAACAGTATGAAGGTTATCAATGATTTAAAATTAACTTCTGTGCTTTGCATTCTATTAGATTACGGATTTATTAGAGTGAAACAATAGCGAATATGTTTTCTTATCATTTTATGAAAAAAACTGCAAATGTTTTCATTCGATAAACTAAATGATAATAGTGATAGTTTTTCATGGACGTTGCCAGTAGTTGACAAATGTTACTACCCTCCACAACAATGTTCTGTCCAATTAGGTGATAAAATATCTCGTTTAAAAAAAGTGGACAAAGTTAATTCAATTTCAAGAAATATTTTACGGAAGTAGAAACAAAATTAGAAATGTCAGCTCAAGTCACGCGAGCAAAAAAGCTCAGAAGAAGTCTTAGAATAAAGATGTTCCAAAGTAAGTAGTTAAATTACTGTCTAAAAACATTTTTAATGTAATGTAAATTAAAGTATATATTTATTTTTTAATGTTTTTTATTGTGAAATAACATATTGTTTAGAGTTTCGTGTATAAAGCTAACCTAAATGTTTTGACTTTGTGAATTTGAATTTGTGAACAAATAAAATATCGTTTATATCTTGATTCGATCATTAGAAGTATAAAAAAAATAAGATGTGTCTAAGTCAGGTTTAAAACAACTTGTTTTGTTATTTTTTGGCTCTACTCATTTTTTGTTTTAAATAGATTTTGTTCTAATTATTATAAAATTGAAACTTTCTATTTAATTTTTAATGTGTATGAGAGCCACGTAACTTCATTCAATTTATTTTTATAAAAAATTTATTCGTGATTTAATTCGCTATAATTCAAAGATTATTCTTTATGTTCATCATAAAGACTTCACTGGAATTCCTTTTATCGAAGATCTTTTATAATGAAAGAAACGTAATTTCCTTTTTTTCACTTGACAGAGTTTGTTGAAATCCTTGAACTTTTATTAATCAACCTAATTACCTATAACGAAGACACAACACATTGTAAGCAAGAGTAATTGACTTGTAGGCAGTCA
>BPLR01014415.1:0-40189 GCA_021605095.1 Caerostris extrusa
AAACTCACACCAGATATAGCTTTCTTTTCCGATTAACGAGGCGAGAGGCGGAATATCAGAAATGTCATTGATTGATTCCTCTTTATGCTACAGTGTCTACAAAAAGCGGCCAGCGGATTGAACAGGACCCCAATGTTCACAGTGCACGTTGCCACAGAGCCACGAGTCGGGTCCATAACAAATATATACAGAAATTAACTATAAACGAAATAAATAAATTTTAATTAAAGTTTAAATTTAATTTTTGTTGAATCAAATATTATGTTTGAATTTACTTTCAAACTGAATATATTTAGAGTTGCATAAAATATTTTTAATCACATTAATAAAATAAACACATACATACAATTTAAAAACTGTTAACTAAATAAAATTTCAAAATTACATTAATTTTTTTAAAATTTAATCCAATCTTTATTTTTAATTATATAAAGTAGTAAAATTTTTGACTGAAACACCTTTTTAAAACATTTCTAAATAATAGCTATATTTTTAGCATTTGTTGTAGTTATCATTAGTTTTTGCATAACGTTTTTTTATCGTCAGATATTTTTTCTTCCTAGCGCATGCTCATAGGAAAACATTGTACCTATTGCGCATGCATATCTGTAATACTGCACTACTGAGCTATTTCTATGAGCATGCGCGCTAGGATGAAAAAAATATCGGACGTTAAAAAAACGTTATGCAAAAACTCTCTATTATCTCTGATTTGAACACGCTATATATTGTTGTTTTGATGCTAATAGCAACTAATGATCTGTTCATAAAATCTGAATTTGTAGATTAGCAAGACCTTTGTAATGTTTGAGAAGCAAATACAGTTTCAAATAAAACGTTTGTTTGTTAATGTTTAAAAGATAATTTTATAAGTTTCTAAGATATATATTGATTTATTCAAAACTTTCAGAAAAACTCTTTCCAAAATAAAGTTGTTTTAGTTAAATAAACCCTATTTTCAGTTCAGTTAATATACTTAAAGTAATAATTTTTGCCAGAAATGGATTAAAGCGACCATTTGTGTATCATTTTAGTCGTTTATTTATTACTTGACAGACGCAAGTATTACATTAGACTAAGTATTCATGACATAAATGTATTACTCAATGTTCAAGTATTACATTAATTTCATTACATAAATGTATTACTTAATATTCAAGTATTACATAAATGTATTACTTAAGACTTAAGTATTACATTTATGTAATTTGCCTATTAAAACCAATTTTTATTGAGAATATTTTATACATTTAGATAAATGAATTTCATTACATAATCATACATAGATACTGAAAAAAAAATATTTGAAATGCTATGGCGTTAATTCATGTATTAAAGTTTATTAAAATATTCACCTTATTACATTATTAAACCTTCAAAATTCGGTTTTATAAGATTAATTACCAACTACAAAATAAATATACACAACAAATAGGTTAAACACAACAAATAGGTTAAACACAACAAATAGGGTAAAACGCAACTCTAATTTCGATAACAAAAGAAGCAGTATATCAAGTGAATATTGTTATTATTAGAATATTTGATGACATACTAGATGTTTAAAAACTGGCCAAATTAATCTTTAAACTCCATTTAAAAGTTAATTTGGCTAGTATTCAATGTAAACTTGCTATTTTGAAATTTATCTAATAATGTATACCTATCAGCGCAACATTTTTATTCCTGTATCTTATTATAAAGCAAGTTTCTATTAAGTGTGAAGATTATATTCAAATATTCTATTTATTTATTTATTATACACTAACCAAACGATATTTTATGCTCACGTTCTTAATATAGCAAAAAATCTTCAGAAGAATATTTTTTATGTCATTTTTATAAGATAAATAATTACTATTTTGAAACACTTTATCTAATAATGTACGAGTATATATATATAAACACAATTTTTTATTCTTGAATTTTTATAAGAAATTTTTCACGCATAAAAATTCTGTACCATTTTTAGAAAATGACTAGCATTTTAAAGATCAATAAAATTATTAATAGCACATTTAAACCTCTCGAAAATTTTTATCATTTCTTAAACATATCTAATCAATACCAAACGAGATATATATTAGTAATTTAATGCTTTATCCTGTATTATTATTCAGCATTTGATACCTATGAACACATTTTTTACGTCTTGTGTTATGCTTTCATATGAATAATATATTTATAACTTTTTCATATAAATATTCATGACAACGTTTTAACAGCTCATATTAAACCTAAAAATCTTACAAACAAATTTCATGATGTTTTTATCATTACATAAAAGACATGTCAGGCCAAGAGGATGGGTTGAGCACATCGCAGTTTATAGCTCAACATCTGAGAATCCCAAACGATTTCTATAAGCAGAATGTCAACCCAACCTGGCCTGGGTTCCAGAAAATACGATCGTTTTATAATTAGAATTTGAGGTGTCCCCAATAAATCCCTAGCTTCGCATTTTAAGAGCATAATTACCCACATTTTATGATTAATTTTTAGAGTAAAGCGTGGCTGCGCTATTAAGAACAGATGTTGATCTATCGCTCATGTTAATAGCCGAGCAGGGATTTTTGTGAATGGAGGGTAGGAATTTTTCTTTTAGGGATATTTAAACGTAAGTGTCGTCTAGATAATTTTTATAGATTGCAATGGAATGGAGGCTGTCATTATGCTGCATTAATCTTATTAATTTTTCAAAAATCTATAAAGTCTTCGTCACCTTTTTTTTTTTTTCTGGAACACTTTATAATTAATATATGTTATCATCTCGTACGGAAAAGACTAGTAATTGTTTATTTATTAAATAAGTTTTTTTGCTTATGTTAAAAATATTGATTAAAAATAACAGTAGCATTTTTTATGATTACGAAACACGCACGAAACTCAATATATAATTCTTAATAGTCGTATTTCAGTCGTATTTATTCTTCACAAGAATAATTTTTTTATGTCAATGTTATAATATAAATAATTGCTACTTTGAAACACTTTATCTAATAATGCATATCTATAAACATAATTTTTTATTCCTGAATCTTCTTAAAGTTTTTTTGGTACTTTTTGTATCATTTTTAGAAAATTATGTTATTTTATGGCAACACTTTAAAAAATCAGCAAAATTGTTAATAACACATTTAAATCATTAGAAAACTTTTATCATTTCTTAAACATATCTAAGCAAAACTAAACATATTCATTAGTAGTCTAATACTTTATTCTGTATTATTATGCAGTATTTGATACCAATAAACACATTTTTTTTCCTTCTTGTGTTATGCTTTCATATGAATAATATATTTATAACTTTTTTGATACACTTGCCAGAAAAAAAGTCTGCGTATAAGCACATAGCAAATATTCAAGAAAGAAAAAAATTATATTTTGAAAATGATAATAATTTCATATTGTATTTATTTTATTCTTACACAATTCATTTTTTCGTAATAATTTATGAAATATAACACACGTTGTGTTTAAGAAATAACAATTGAAATAAAAAATAACACAAATTGCTACCAGCAAAAAGTTTGCGTACAAAAATAAATATAATGAAAATGCAAATCAAACTTCAATTTTTTAACCAATTGCTCAGTTTTATTAGATAGTAGTTAAAATATTATGTTTTCAAGATTTGTGGAAGTAAATCACAATGGATTATAAAGGAAAGGAGATTACTCAGGAAGAAAGAAAAGATCATCATAAAACTTAGGAATGAAGGCAAAATTCTTCGGGAAATTGGCAAAATTGTTGGAAGAATTCATTCCTCTATCCAAAGAGTGATCAGTAGTTACACTTCATCGAAATCTATAATCTTACAAAGCCAAATTTCTGGACGTCCATCTAAGCTGACTGCCCGTGAAAAGAGATATGTCTTCACGTCCGTACGTTTAAATCTACGTATATGCCTTTCAGATTGCAAATGACGTTAGAGAGAGATTTAAAAAAACACCCATGAAGACACCATAAGAAAAATTTTGAAAAAAAGTCTGGGTATCATGGCTGTGTTGCTCGCAGGAAGCCACACATATCAGCATTTGTGAATAGGAAAATCGTTTTGCATTTTTGCAAATTTTTATGTAAATAAGTCTCCACAATTTTGGGAAAAGTACTATTCTCTGATGAGAGCAAGTTTTGCATGATTTGGCATAAAAGGACGTAAGCTGGTGTGGAGAAAACAAGGTACGGCTTTTGAGAAGCAGAATCTTGTGCCTACAGTTAAGCATGGTGAAGGTGGTATAATGCTCTGGGGGTGCACATGGCTGCCAACGGCGTAGGTCGTCTAACCTTTATAGAGTCGACATTAAACCATATGGGATGCATCAACATTTTAAAAAGAAAATTTGAAACAGAGCGCACAGGACTTGAACCTAGGAGATGACTTTTGGATTTTCAAAGGACAATGATTAAAAAGCACACTGCCCATTTTAATGTTAAGCTCTGGCTTCTGTACAATATCAAAAATCAATTGCATTCTCCTCCACAATCGCCGGACTTAAACCCCATTGAGCATTTATGGGACTTGTTGGAGCAAAAAAATTCGACAGCACAAGATTACCTCAAAAGAAATGTTAAAGAGAGAGTGATAATCACAGAATGGAATAACATTTCTTCTGAGGAGACCTTCAAACTCGTCCATTATATGCCCAAACGATTAATAGAGGTTCTCAGACGTAAGGGTTATCCAACCACCTATTAAAGTTCTAGTTGAAAGCCAATGGAAAGTATTTTTAATGCTTTTTTCATCTGTACGCAGACTTTTTTCTGGCAGCTATTTCTAATATTCCTTATTTTAATTGTTATTTTTAAACACAAATTGTGTTATATTTCTTTAATTGTTATTAAATGCTAATGAATGGTGTAAAGAATAAATTAAATACAATATAAAATTAATATCATTATTAAAACATGATTTTTTTCAATTTTGAATATGTGCTATGTGCTTGTTCGCAGACTTTTTCTGGCAAGTATATAAATATTCATGACAACGTTTTAACAGCTCATATTAAACCTAAATCTTACAAACAAATTTCATGAGGTTTTTATCATTACATAAAAGACATGTCAGGCCAAGAGGATGGGTTGAGCACGTAGCAGTTTATAGCTCAATATCTGAGTATCCCAAACGATTTCGTGCAAGCTGAATGTCATCCCAACCTGGCCTGAGTTCCAGAAAATACGATCGTTTTATAATTCAGAATTTGAGGTGTCCCTAATAAATCCCTAGCCTCGCATTTTAAGCGCATAATTACCCACGTTTTATGATTAATTTTTAGAGTAAAGCGTGGCTACGCTATTAAGAACAGATGTTGGATCTATCGCTCATGTTAATAGCTGAGCAGGGATTTTTTGTGAATGGAGGGGTAGGGAATTTTTCTTTTAGGGATATTTAAACGTAAGTGTCGTCTAGATAATTTTTTATAGACTGCAATGGCATGGAGGCTGTCATTATGCTGCATTAATCTTATTAATTTTTCCCAAAAATCCATAAAGTCTTCGTCACCTTGTTTTTTTTTTTATCTGGTACTTTATAATTAATACATAAGTTATCGTCTCGTATGGGAAAGAGTAGTAATTGTTTATTTATTAAAGAATTTTTTTTTTTGCTTGTGTCAAAATATTGATTAAAAATGACAGTAACATTTTTATGGTAACGAAACATTCTTCTTGTTTCTAACAATTGAGTTATTGAGATATAAATCAATTTTTATATAAATGCATTTTTTATTTATAATATCAGCAGGAAAAAAAATTCCTTTCATTCTTTATTTTCAACTTAATATATAATGCTTAATAGTGGTTTTCAGATTATTCTGTGTTTCTCATGATTAATAGGTAAAGGTATAATATTTTTACTCAAGATTTAATACTTTTTTTGCTTATGTTAAAATTTGATTAAAAGCGAATATAGCATTTTTATGATTATGAATACATTTTTTGTTGTTAACAGTTGGATTATTAAAATATATAAGCGTTAGCTAAAGAGCCGTAAAAAAAGTCAACCGTCAGTAAAGACAACCTTACATCGTAAAAAAGTCAGCGTCATGAAGCCAAGTCAAACTTCTACCTGCGGGTGCTCCGTCACAACAGAATCAAAAAGAACAAACTTTTAAAATAATTGTTTTTTATGATACAAGAATTAAAAACAAATTTGATTAGAAATAATAATAATATTCCTTAAAACTGAATCTAGAAAGAATGTATCATTTTTTTATTCAAAATAGAATCAGGAAGTCTTAAGGTATGCTTTAAAGCAGGACGTGGCCAACCCAGGCCAGCCTTCAAAATATATTTATTTTATAATGACCAAAGTAGTGAAAACCAATGTATTTAAAAATACATCACATGTGCATCCATACATTCAAAAATTAACTATCGAAATTATGAGAAAAAATTAACTTTTTTAAAATACTATTCTTGCGAATATATGGCAGATATTGCCTGTTTTACTTATGAGGTTATAATTGATTGTTGATAGCAGAGCAAATCAGACTCTTAGTTGAAGTTGTCAGAGCTTTTGGTTCACCTGAGAATCTTTTTTTTCTAAAATGAAATTCACCAAACACAAACACAAACACGCTCAAACATAATGGACGTTAACCTGCTACACCAATTACAATGTGCAAATACCCAAATTGAGATCGATTTGCAAAAAGCTAAGTGAAAGATTGAGAGAAACAAATATAGCACTAGTAAAATAAATATTTTTTTAACGATTTCATTTTTTTTTTATTTCATTTATATTTATATATTTTTTATATTTCATTTTTTACTGTTAGACATTTCTTTACAATGTGTGTTTAGTATCATTATTATTACATTATCTATGTTTACATGTAAGACACACACAAAAAATATAGTAAACACAAAAATAATAATTCATTAAGTTTCAATTTTTCACTTAAAAAAATATCTATAGTGGGTCTAAATCTAATATTGGTATATATAATATCATATGCGAAGTTATGATACATTTCAAAAAAGTGACCCGCAAGTTCATCTAGATTGGTCATCTCTGCTTTAAAAAGTATCACGACTTACTCGAAGACTGAATTATTAATTTATTGAAACCACTCATTAAATAAATAAGGAAAACGAAATAATAAACATGTATATCTCCCCTTTATTTATAAGCAATTTCGCAGTTGGCTTATATCGTTGTACAAACAAACATGACTAACTGAAACAACAGCGTCACATTTTTTTTTACAGATTTTCTTTTCGAAGCCCGATTAACAACAAACCCTCAAAAATATGATAATATGAAAAAAAATTTTTGACCTAAATATTAATATGCTAAATACAATTGGAGATTTAGTATTCCATACTATATAATATTCCAAATTTAATATTTCATATTTAATCCTACTCTCTTCTATTTTACTCCATACTTTAAACTAATTAACAAATTTTTAAAAATAATTGTTTTTTATGATATAAGAATTAAAACAAATTTGATTAGAAATAATAATAATACATATAATTGTATCTAGAAAGATTGCATCATTTTTTATTCAAAATAGAATCAGGAGCTCTTAATGCATGCTTTAAAGTATTACGACTTAATTGAAGACAGAATTATTAATTTATTGAAACTACAAGGTAAAAGGGAATACTAAACATAAGCATATCTCTCCTTTATTTATAAGCAATTTTCGCGGTTGGCTTATATCGTTATACAACCAAAGCATGACTAACCATCCCCCATCACTCTAAGCAAATAGAAATACATCCAGCAGATACAGATTAGCGCATTCAATCAATGCTGAGAAGACCTCAGGGAAACTTAAGAGATTTCCTTAAATGAAAGTAAAATTTTATAAGCTCGGATTCCGAGCACTCCCACGAGGCGACAAAAGGCGGGGGTGGGGATGTGTTCCAGAACTAGAAGAGGGGTGGAGTGGAATGCTTCGTTCCAAAATGGCCCATCCACGGTTTCGCTGTGAAACGGGCCAATAAATCTTAGCCCTCATTTTAAAAGGTGAAGCAGTAGCGAGTATGGAAGTTGTTCCGGAAAGTTTTAATGGGAGGGACCTGAAATGTGCGTCTAGGCTTAGGACTGACTCTACTGACGTCATTCAAAGGAGATTGGTTCATAACTCCTCAGGTATGAAACGTCACAACTAGTCGGTGTGGGTTGGCAAAGGTAGCTGCTGTTTTTATTTCTTCCGATCTTCTTCTTCTGTGATGCGGAAAAGTAAACTTTAATCGGGGCTCTGAATGTAGATGGTGGACTTTTCATCTTGATTTTGGCAACGGGAGGGTACATATTAGAAGAAGTTTTTCTTTTTTTCTTGCTTTTGATTGAGAGCTGGAAATGTTATCTGGCTTTATTATTGCAAGTGTTGAATTTCTTCCGTGAAAAATGGTCGGGCGAATCAAAAGTTTTCTCGGAGTTTCGGAAAGTATTGAAGATGTGGTGTATCAAATATGATTTATCGTTTGGGTGTTCGGAATCTTTTGTTGTCGGTTGTTTCGTTTGGTAGTGTAGTAAGAAAATAATATTGATTTTTTAAAGTTAAAATTGATTATATATTGTGTGTAACACACACACAAAAATTAAAATAAGAATAAAAAGATAGTAACTTAAATAATTTTTTAATGAATCTGCAAATGTATGAAAGTATAAAGTTCCACTGTTGTTGAATTCATTAAGAGATTATATAACTCACTCACAAAATTTCTCTTTGGAGTACTTAAAATACCTAAATAATATAAATTTCCATTTTCAAAAATTATAAAATGATTTTAAGTTTAGATTTACAGTTTTATTTAGGAGATACTGTAAAAACTTTTTTTATTTAAAGATTTTAATTTTAAAACAGTTTTTTGTATTAAATATCTTTTGAATATGCAATTTACTCATAACGATCATACATTATTAGATAGCATTTTATTTTATTACTATATCAAAAGCTTTGTATAGAGTTGTAAAATGTCAATATTTGTAGGACAAACAGATGAATTTTCAGTTCTAATTCCTAATTTAGAAATGCTAAATTACGGTAAATTTTAATTGTTATAAAATTCTTTATTATTATAATTGATCCATTTAATTAATTTAGAAAATAAAATTTTAGGTTAATAGTATCAAATTAAATAAAAAAATTTTCAGTCAAATGTTATTTAAATAACTATTGTTTAACTAAATGTATTGCTAAATATGTTTATTAAATATATTTGTAAATGCATTTGTAATTACTAAATTAATTCATAAATATATTTGCAATTACTAAGTGTTTGTTAAGTTTGAAGATAAGAAATGGTGTTAATCAAGTTTAATCAAAGTAGTTTTCAATCAAGAGCATAAAAAATTTTTCAGTCAAATAAAATCTTTCATTTGAGGAAATAACATTTAAATAGAAAACACTACATAAATTTGATCAGTAATAATAAAATCATACTTTAAAGTACAAACCAGAAAATATATACAATTTATTTTGAAAAAGCATTGCATTAAACATCAAACATTCCAAGAAATGACCAAATTTATCAAACATTATTCAATAACTGGATTCAACAATAATAAGAATACAAGAACAACCATGCAGAACACTTTAATTGATGACCACCCAAAGTTAAATAACTTTCCAAACATTGTAACTACAAAAAAAAACAAGTGAATTCTCATTGGGCCATCCATAATACACTCCCAAAACTTGGCATCATAATATCATTAAGAATGGTTCACCAGAACTATTTGAAATGTTATGGAGGCATCCAAATGACAGTTGCCAATTTGTGCCAATAGCCATATATACATACACAACATCACAATGAAACGAATGCATGGATTCATGTGGTGGTAGATAACCCATTTAGGGATTCAATGTTTAAGGACTAATATTTTACGAAATAATTACTAAATTGTATTACAAAATAATTACTAAATTGTATTACAAAAATAATTACTAAATTGTATTACAAAATAATTACTAAATTGTATTACTAATATGTTTACTAAATGTATTTCTGATTGCTAAATATTTACTAATTTAGAAGATAATTTTTAAGGCTAATAGTAATAATCAAGGTAATAAAATTTTTCAGTCAAATATTATTTGAATAACTAATGTTTTACTAAATAATTACTAAATGTGTTTACTAAATAATTACTAAATGTGTTTACTAAATAATTACTAAATGCGTTTACTAAATATATTTACTAAATGTTTACTAATTTTTTAGAAGATAAAAATATAAGTTTAATGGTATCAATTAAGTTAATAATTTTTTTTTTCTGTCAAATGTTATTTGAAGAAATAAGATAAATTTAACCAGTCATATTAAATTATACTTGAAAGTGCAACCAGAAAAAAAAAATATACAATTTACTTTGGAAAGTTATTCAAAAACATTACATCGAACTTTCCAACAAACGACCAAATTTATCATACATTATTCAATAACTGGATTCAACTATAATAAGAATACAAAAGTAACTATGCAGGACACTTTAATTGATGGCCACCCAAAGTTAAATAACTTTCCAAACATTGCAACTACAAAAAAAAGCAAGTGAATTCTCATTGGGCTATCCATAATACACTCCCAAAACTTGGCATCATAATATCATTAAGATCACCAAAGCTATTTGAAATGTTATGGAGGCATCCAAATGACAGTCGCCAATTTGTGCCAATAGCCATATATACATATACAACATCACAATGTAACGAATGCATAGATTCCTTTGGGGGTAGATAACCCATTTAGGGGCCCATGGGGCAGCCAAATAGCTATAACCGTAATCGATATTCTCATTTCACCTTTCAAACATCGATATTAATTACGAAAGCTATAAATGACCACATTACGCATATTATGGGCTGGAATTTTGAAGAGATAAAAACTCTAAAGTTCGAACACGTACTAGCTATCATAAGCTTTACTTAGTTTTGGGTCGTAAGCCTTAAAATTGCTTGCGGAACAAGTCGTTAAATTCGATTTTTTTTTCGTTCTTTTTCTTTTCTGTTCTTTTTTTTTAGATTCTTTGGTTCATTTACATTTCTGTTATAGATGAAGAGCATTTGATACTTTAAATTACTTCAGGGAAATAGGTAGCGATAATTTTTGATTTTGTTGTTATTTCAACAGTGAAATTTGGATATAGTTAATAGTTTGCAAGCCATTAATTTTAAATGTGCAGATTTTAAGAATCAGTACATGATTGAATAAGTTGTTAAAAAATGGTGTAGATTAATAAAATTAAAGTAAATGTTATTATAAATTAAAGAAATTTTCATGCTGCATGATTTAGAATATGGAATTATAAAGTTGTATATTCGTCACATGAACTTAATCAGTTATAAACAGTTATTTAATAGTTATTTTAAGAAAAAGTATTGTTTTTTCTGACGCAATTTTTAAGGATAAATATCCCTTCACATATTAAAAACATAAAATATTATTAGGAAATTTTTACAGAAATATTATTGGGAAATTTTTACAGAAATATTATTCACTAAAAGAATTTCCAAAATTTTAAATAAAAAGAGGTATAAATTTAAGAAAAATATATTTTTTCTAATTTAATGAATTTTATTAAATTTTTTTCAGCAAATATTTTGTAATTTATAGATGAATTCTTCTTACAGACTTTAAAGATATGTGTTTATTATTATTTTTAAACAAAAAAATCGTAATCATTTAAAGTTTTTTAAAAATAGTGGAATTACTTCAAAATTGATAATTTTTTATTTTCCTGTTATTTAAACTGTGAAATTTGGATATAGTTAATATTTAGGATGTTTTGAATTTAGTTTGGTTTAGTTTGTTTGCCATTAATTTTAAATTTGCAGATTTTAAGATTGGTGCAGGATTGAATAAGTTGTTTAAAAAATGGTTTAGATTAATAAAATAAAAGAATATTTCATGCTGCATGTTTTGGATCGGGAATCATAAAGTTGTATATCCGTCAATATGAACGTAGTTGGCTATAAACGGTTATTTAATAAAGTTAAAAAAAAGGATTGCTTTTTATGATGTAATTTCTAGGGATAAATATCCTTAAAAATACTAAAAACAAATTAATAGTGAATTGTTTAATGGAATATTATTCGCATAAAAAGAATTTGCAATAATAGTATAAAAATTTGCTATTTGACATATGTTTACAGCATGATTTAATACGGATGATCAATTTAAAAAAAAAAGAGAAATTTAAAAAAAAAAAAAAATACTTTTCTGATTTAATAAACTTTCTTTTAAGCTAATATAGAATTTTGTAAGTTATAGAAGAATTCTTACAGATTTTAAAGATATGCGATTCTTATTATTTTTTAAACAAAAATCGTAATCATTTAACATTTTTTTTAAATGGTGTATTACTTCAAGGAAATATATAGTGATAATTTTGATTTTTGCTGTTATTTCAACCGTGAAATTTGGATTTAGTTAATATTTAGGATGCTTTGAATTTAGTTTGGTTTAGTTTGCTTGCCATTAATTTTAAATGTGCAGATTTTAAGATTTGATACATGATTGAATAAGTTGTTAAAAAAAATGGTATAGATTTAAAATTAAACAAAAACTTCATGTTGCATGTTTTGGGATCGGCAACCATAAAGTTGTATATTCGTAATATAAAAGTAATCAGCTATAAACGTTAATTAATAAAGTTACTTTTAAAAAAGTTGCTTTTTTTTTCTAACGTAGTTTTGATGGATAAATATTCTTAATAAATATTAAAAAACAGATAAGATTAATAGAGAAATTTTTACGAAAAAAGAATTTCTAATAATGATTTAAAAATTTGATACATAATATTAAGATGTTATCAGCATGATTTAATACGGATGATCAATTTTGAATAAAAAGATGAATTTAAAAAATATTTTCTGATTCAATGAACTTATTTTTTTAACTAATATTTTGTAATTTATAGATGAAATCTTTTACAGATTTTAAATATACGCGATGTCATTATTTTTACACAAAATTGTTGTCATTTAACGTTTTTAAATAGTGTAATTATTTGAGTGTTTTTCCCTATTGGACGCATTAATTTTATTAAATAGATGTATGCATCTCTAAAAAAAGATGTTCACATTAAAACCTTAATTATATAGAAAGAAATAACAGCTATCTATAAATTATTCTTCTTAATTCAATTCCTTCTATCACCTCACACTCTCCTTATATATATAACTTGTTCAAATTTTCAATCGTTCATAAAATACTTTTTATTCATCCACTCAAATTCAAATACATTTTTTTTAACTTTTAGTGGCTGACACTTGATGTTAATACAGTTTTCGAATATTAATTCAGTAATTTAATTTAATTAATTAATTTTAGCTTTTAGATTTAAGTTGCATATATCTACCAATAGATGGCGCCAGATAAACTAAAAAAATTAATTAAATTTATTTATAAAGGATTTTCTGAAATATAGTAAAAAAAAAAAAAGTAGATTTGAGTTAATTTTTTTTTTTGTGTATTACTTGTTTTTATAAGAGGTAACTTGCATAATTTTTCTGTTGAAATATAAATAAAATTTATAATTTGATGAATGAATGATGAATAATGATGAATGAATATTTTATAATTTTAATTTGATCAACATTGACATACATACGTACAAATTTCCATGATTATGAGTTTTATTTTTTATTATTTTTTTTTTTTTTTTTTGCATTAGAATTCAATTTGAAAAAAAATTAATTTTTTGCATTTAAATTAAATTTGGAAAATTTTCATATTTATAAAATGACTTGAAATATTACAATTTTTAATTTTTAATGTTGGATGTCAAAAAGGTGAAAGAACTAACTCGTTGTAATATAAATGAAAGTACTTTTGATCATTGTAATACGTGCGTATAACCTTCCATAACTATGAGTTTTTAAATTCAATGTGAAATGAAATTCAACGATTAATAAAATTGCTGAAATGATTTAAAATATTAAAGTTATTTTCAAAGGTTAGATACAAAAAAACGGTGAAAGCAATTTTGCAACAATGAAAACTGAGTAAAAAGGTTAAACTTAAAAATTAAACTAAAGATAGTTAGATTTAAATTTAAAACAAGTAATATAAAAAAATTTTAAGTCAATTCTACTTTTTTTCACTATATTGCAGAAAGTCCTTTATAAATAATTTTCATTCATTTTTTTTTAAGTGTATCTGGGCCCTATATTGGTAGATAAATGCAACTTAAATCTAAAAAAAACTAAAATTAATTAATTAAATTTAATGAATGAATTAATATTTGAAAAACTGTATTAACATCAAGTGTCATCCCTACAAGGTAAAAAAATGTATTTGAATTTGAATGGATGAATAAAAGTATTTTATGAACGATTTAAAATTTGAACAAGATATATATATAGGGGAGTGTGAGCTAATAGAAGGAATTTAATAACCTTTAATAACTTAATACATTAAGTCGAAAATTGTTTTTTGTTTTGATTTTATAAAAATTAATAAGAAAATATTATTAAAATTATTATACTACAAGGTATGAAATGAGAAAGCATCCTTTTTTTTTTATCACTGTTAAATAAATAAATGAATTATATATATTTATATGGTTAGGTTGAATTTTAATTTTCCTGAAGACTTAAGTTCTGAATTTTTTGAAAAATTTATTTTAGCTTCTTTTTTATTAATAATTGTAATGTGTTTATGAAAAATAATATTTTAAAATATTTTAAATTGAAAATCAAAGCTGAATTTTAAAAAAAATTATTTTTAGATCAAAGGAAAATCTAACAAGAGTAAAAATTTTCAGCATTCCTGTTTCATGTATTTGTATCGATATTTTATCAAGGCACAATCTTTTATTTTGCTGATACCTAAATATATATTTTTTGCTTAGTAAACATCCTCTTGCATACTGCTTTATTTATTTTGGCTGTCTGACAAACATGAGATACTAGAAATCGTTGTTTTCTTTGGTAGAACTGTTCATGTGCATACCATTGGTGTAATAGAGAAAAGTATATGCCCATTAACAAATTGAGATAGATACAAATATTTTCCGTTAAGACTAACAAAAAGAGTGAATAAGTTTAGTCTACGATCAAAACGCAATATATATTAAAAAGATTCCTGCAGTATCTTTTATTTTCACAACTGTCGTTATATTTCATAGCAGACGGGGAAAAATACTACAAAACATCTCACTTAAGATAATTGCAACTTGAGTTTGGGAGCAATTCGCATTATAAGTATTTCGTACATTATTCAACACCATCATTAAGAAACTTTCGATGTAAGAAACTTTCAGAATTTTATGTATTAGGTTGTTTCATATGAAATGAACTTTTGAGTACACTATCATTAACAAAGACAAAGCCCGACTCACGGCTCAGCGGCAAAGCGTGCCGCTATTGAGCATTAGGGATCAGATCCAATCCGCCAGCGGCTTTTTGTTGCAGACGCTGTTTCCAAAAAGAGGAAACTCGATGGCGTTCAGCATTTTGCCTCTTCAGTCGGACTACCTGGTGGGAGTTTTCCGGATTTTCTCCCCTACGATATACATTTACAGAAGTTATACTGCCTTACGAGTGGCTCAGTGTCAACGCGCCACCGCAGGTGAATATTTGGATTGCGATTCAATCAACTAGCAGCTTTTGTTGTAGACACTGTTTAAAAAAACTAAAAGACTCGATGGCGTTTGGGATGTTCAACATCTTGCCTTTTCAGTCGGACTACCTGGTGGGAGTTTTCCGGGTTTCCTCCTATACGATACGCAAATGCAGGATAGTTCTCCATTCCCCATTAATTACCCGTTCCCTATTAAAGTCCTTCCAGAAGGCACTTTTCATTCTTTTTCAGCAACACGGAGCCAAAGCCAGACTTTTACCTATGGGTGTTCCATCACAACAGAAGCTGCTCCCCTTCCCTCATTCCATGAGACCACACGGGATCTTGAACCTGATTGAGACATTGATGTCTACCAAGTCGGATAAAAACACAAACACACACAAATTTGAATATGTTTAATCAAACTATGCCTCATTAATATAAATGCATTTATGATATCGAGTATAAAATATTTTTAACTCAGTTTAATATAATACCGTTAATTTATAGTGAATAAATTTAGTAAAGACTGTTATGACACCTTTCAGAATAGAAAAATTATTTATTCTTTAAAATTTTATTTATCATCATAATGATACGATCCAAAAAGGAACAGCCTTTTTGCTGGCATGCAAATCTGCAAGCCTTGCAATTTCTGTCTATCTGCTAACTCATGTTAAACTCCTTAATAAAAGTATTTTCACCTTTCCAAGCATAGAAAGATGTCTCAAAACTATTGCCATGCCTACTTCAAGTTCAATAGCAAGTTCTCTAACAGTCATTGTAGGGTTAGCATCAATTTTTTGTCTTCAGAACAACAACGGTTCATTCCCCCATGTGGTGCCATCAATTTTAGGTGCGTAGTAAATCTACCTCCACGTGGTGCACCTGGTAACACTTTTAGTGGCTAAAAAGATCTACAACTTGGGCCTTATGTCTGCTTCCAAAAATCTCATCAAAATATCAATTAAAGTCCACGCTCAAGAAGACCTCTATAACCGCGTTTCTCAAAAAGTCCTGGAAGAATGCCATCCCAAATATATGTAATGATCCAAGGCGTAGAGCAGTCGCTCATTTCCGACTAGCCACCGGACATGACTGCCTGCGAAACCACCTTTACAGACTCAAACTTGTTCCTTCCTCGATATGCATTCTGTGCAGCTCTGGAGAGGTCATGGACTCCACGCATCTACTTCACTGTCCTGCTCCTGAGCAAGACATTTCTCGCCGAGCGATATAGGGATAGAGATATGTTAGAATAATGAACTCTGTTTCAGTATGTTTTGTTGTATTCTCTGTTCTTTTTTTTTCGTTGTTCTTTTTTTGCTGTAATTGTTCATAATCTGCCATTAGAAATAAAAAAAACCTCAATACACAGAAAGCTTTCAGGTGTTCCAAGATGTTCATTTTCTAACCTCATTTCTCCTGCTTTTAACCTTCTCAAACCCATTGCCTCATTATGGATACATCTGCTGAATCATTCCCAAATGCAGCATTAATTTTCGTATGGCTCAGATAGCAAGAATATCCAGCAGATAGGAAAGTTAAATGATTATTGCTTCATAAGTTGTAATTAATGTATCGAAACATAATGACACACGAATATTTAAACGAAATCTAAATAATTTTAACTGATATTTTCTAATTGAACTCTTTAATAAACTTGTCAAAAAATTATAGAAAAGATTAAATCCCCCTCCCCCCTCCCAAAAAAAAATAGCACGAGTTAACTCGGGATGTTGATACAAATATGAGATACGAAGATAGTCGGGATTATCAGTTAAGAGTTAATGTTCTCATTATTTAGAAATAATATTTATTTTTATGTTATCGATTAATAAATAGCAGTTTATAAGAAAAGTTAAACTATTACTACTTCATATTTTACATTTTAACGTAATAAAACCAGATCACTTACTATACAAAAACTAAGTTTAAATAATTTTAAATGATTTTTTCATTTAAATTCTTTAATAAATTTGGCAAAAAAAAAGATAAAATTATAAAAAAAAGATTTATTTTAGTCCAAAAGAAAATAAATTAATTTTAGTACGAGTTAACTCGAGATGTTCCAAAAGATACAAATATGAGATACGAAGGTACTCGGGATTATCAATTAAAGGGTAAATGTACTCATTATTTAGAAATAATATTGTTTTTTTTTATTTTTATAATTAATAAATAACAATTTATAAAAAAAGTTAAATGGCTATTGTTTCAGACGTTACATTTTAATATACATATACATAAAACAAGAATATTTACTGTACAAAAATCAAATCTAAATAGTTTTTAACTGATTTTTCTAGTCGAATTCTTTAATAAACCTGTTAAAAATTTATAAAAAATTAAATGATTCATTTTAGACCAAAATAATAATAAAAAATAATTATAGCATGAATTAACTCGAGATGTTCCCGAGGTACAAAAATTCCGGAAAGATACAAATTTGAAATACGAAAATACTCGTGATTATCAGTTAAAGGGTTAATGTTCCCATTATTTAGAAATAATATTGATTTTTTTATGTTAGGGATTAATAAATAGCAATTTATTAGAAAAGTTAAATGATTATTTCTTCATATGTTACATTTTAATGTATCAAAATATATAATGAAACAGGAATATTCATACAAAAACTAAAATCTAAATAATTTTTAACTGCTTTTTTTCTAGTTATAATTCTAACTCTTTTAATAAACTTATCAGAAAAGAGATAAAATGTTAAAATTTTTGAAAAAAAATATATATTATTTGCACATTATTTGTCATAGATAACAGATAAAAAGAGAGAGACATAAAAAAAATAAAATTTGAGTTTTGGGAACTGGTCGCATTGAAAAAGCTAATTCAAGCGCCTCTTTTGACGAAGACAGAAAACATTAAAAATAAGCCCGTGTTTGCGCTCTGTAAACTTAGCTCTGAATATCTATGTATGCGCGTTTGATATCAAACATTTATAGTCGCTACTGTAACACATTCGGAGATATTTGATGGAAAATAAATATTTATTCAGAACTCTGCAGGATTATGATAAGAGAATACGAGCGCGAAATCATAAAATGTAAAAATTACGATGCTTTCTAGCATATATCGTTTGTTTTTATCTTGTGAAGTTTCTGATTTTTGAATGGCAGCAGAGAAAACCAATATTTATTTTTAATAAAAAAAATATTTTATTTCAACATGATCTACTATGGAAATGCATAAAATAGTATAAATTTTTCTTTAAAAAAGATCGTGTCGTCTTTGTTGTATAAAATAATCTCTAAATAAGTGAAAAAATGTAACAAAGAAGTTTCTATAGATTCATATGGAAGAACATATGCACCAGAAAAGTACATAGTGCGATTAAATGTCGTCTTTTCAGATGCTTCCAACCACTTTATTTGTCATTTTATTTAAAAGTAATATTTTTAAAAGTATTTTTCAGATTTAAAA
The DNA here is from genome assembly GCA_021605095.1 of Caerostris extrusa. Taxonomy (NCBI): domain Eukaryota; kingdom Metazoa; phylum Arthropoda; class Arachnida; order Araneae; family Araneidae; genus Caerostris; species Caerostris extrusa. The sequence goes on from BPLR01014415.1 coordinate 18,973, forward strand.
AAGATTAAATCTTAAAACAAATCTGGATTTAATTTATTAAAACGTTAAATTTTAAATGTTAGATAAATAATTTATTCAGTGTTTTTCTAATTTATTGTGAAAAAGGAAATTTGTATATTTTTCAATAACGTGCTGTAAATATTAATCATAAAAGAATAATATTAGTTCACATACTCGCTATATATATGTCTTGTTCAAATTTTCAATCGTTAATCAAATACTTTTTATTCATTCACTCAAGTTCAAATACATTTTTTAAATTTGTAGTGGATGACACTTGATATTAACACAGTTTTTCAAATATTAATTCATTAATTAAATTTAATTAATTAATTTTAGTTTTTTAGATTTAAGCTGCATGTATCTACCAATAGATGGCGCCAGATGTAAGATGAAAATTTCGACTTTATTTAAAAATGGAATTTCTGCAATGTAGGGAAAAAAGGTAGGCTTAAAAAAATTTTTTTTTTATATTACTTGTAAATGAAATATTTTTCAGACTTGGCCATAGATTAAATCGTAAAACATAATCTGGATTTAGTTTATTAAAAAAGGAAAACTTTAAATATTAGATAAATATTCAGTGTTTTTTTAATTTATTGCAAAAAAAGAAAATTTGAATTTTTCAATAAAAAGTTCTTTAAACATTAACCTTAAAAAGAATAATATTTCCTTTTTTTTTGTATCTGTTTATATTGTGAGATTATTTATGGTCTGTATAAATTAAAGGTGTAATTTTCAAACCCTAAATTTTAGAGACTTAATCTTTGATGTATATATTTCTTATTTTTAATAAAATAGAATCAATTAAGTAAAATGGTTAAGGAGGCTATTTATTATGCGAAATTTCTAAAACGACGTTCAAAATGTTATTTTTAATATTCAATTTTTTTTATCTTAGTAAAGTTCTCATGTAAAAGTGAAGCTATAGTTATATTTAATAATGGTTAAAATTAGGTAAGGTAAAATTATATTTGAAAACAAAAGACAAAATTTAATTCTCGTTTTTAAATTTTTAACAGCCTTTTTAAAATATTCTGTATAACCTGGCGATCTTTAATAGGGCACTTTTGCCTAATTTTTAGTTAATAATTAATAGGGCACTTTTGCCACTTTTTGCACTTTTCTTGAATTAATTCAAGGTCTGAATAAAATTTAATTATTTAAATTGGATTAAATATAGTATTAATTGCAGTTAAAATTATTATAATTATTTAGTAGTAATATCATTTTTTTTCTTTTTAATTATTTTCATATTTTTAATCAATTTTTCACCAATTTGGATTCATTAACTTTGTAGATGTATTTTTATAAGAATAATACCCCCTTTCTGAATCAGTGTAATTTCATAGAATGATAATAGTGTAATATCTTCCAGATGTAATCATGCTTCCTCCTACGCACTGCGCATAAACGGCCCCTGTGGCGTTCAGGAGGAAATGGTTAGTTGGCCTACAGATTCTCATCCAAGAGGAAGTATATTTTCGCCACCCTGTGCGTAGCCGAGTTTCGGTTAAGAAGGGGAATACTTCCGCGAATCTACGATTATCTTTTTCTTTAAATGTGTTAAGTATTGTATGTTTTTAATTGTGCGTGTGCAAAAAAGCTTTGAATTTTACAATCTGTTCTTCAATTATCTCAACCCAACCACACCTAGTTTCTATCCGGTTGCCCAATCTGCGCACTGCAACAAATTATAATACAAAACTCAATTGAAAAAGTATTAATAGTACTACACAGTAAAATTTCACACACAGTACACGCAGAGAAGTACACACACAGTTAAATTACTATACAGAATAATTTTCCTAAGCTAATTGTAGAGTGAAAATTCCGATGGTTGACACAATAATCGATAGCTATCACAATCACTAACGAATCTATTGGTTGCTAGTAACTATAATACACGTCATTAGCAGCAATCGAACCTTGACCATTGGATCTTAAGTGGGAATTGTTGTCGCAAATGCTTCACTTATATAGTGAACAGTTTAGAAATTATAACTGAACATCTCCACTTACGTACTTTTCCAGTGTTTTATCTCTTTTACTTACGTGCATGCATGCTTTCATCCAGTGAAAACACCACATTTGTTTATTTGGCACTTGTTAAATAAAATTAAGATAAAGCATTATAATTTATTTTGAGTGTTATAAACACATAAATATTTGATTTCAGAAATGATTTTGGATAATTACCTAAAGTCCCAATCTCTGAAAATCTTACTGATTACTTTTTTTTTTTTTTTATTAAATGACAAGAATTGATTAGTTAGAAAATACTTGTAATACATATAAGATAATATAAACCGTATATGATAATGCCTATCCAATTTATATCATATGAGGCTATTAATGTGATTAATTATCTCTATCAATTTCTAATTTTTAAAAATAAAGTGAATAAAAACGATTATTTTAACATACTGTCAGATAATTTACCAGTCTGTTTGCCATGTCACCAATCTGTTTCCATATCGTAATCATGACAACATTAATGCCTACTATAGAGCCGCATATCAACTGTCTGGTCAAATTGATTACAAAACATAAATCTCGCAGTTTGATTTACATTAATAGAGGTGCCGAGTTTAATCTAATTTATAGTTACTCCCTATGGTACCAGTGCATGTGGTCCCCATTGTTTAGTCAGCCTTAGATCTCGTTGTGCGAACCAGAATAACTGGTTAGCAGTTACTATAGCGATATTCTCGTGGATGATAACGGTTGGAATACGCATTGCATTCTGCGTCTTCATTTCCCTTAACTAATCCAGTTCGTATGGATATGAGTTCTATTTACATATCAATGAACAACGCGTACTCTTCAGGCTTATACTTCTCGTTATTCAGATGAATTTCATTGAGTTTATAATTTCGAATTATAATGGCCATGTTGGAATCGTCAGTGGTGTATGAATATGTAGCATGCTTTACAACGAATTGAACTTTTAAATGAATCGTCGATCGTTACCACCTTGAAATCCTTTTTATTCCTGATTTGAAAATTTGTAATTGCATTTATCTTCACAATAATAATGAAGTTGTTACATTGCTTTGTTAATTAAATATGATTATCATGCTGTAATTCAAAATGAATGCAAATTATTTATTGTTATGATATGAGAAACGGTGTTTGAAAATACACAGCATATATGTAGTTTTGTTTTTGATTCTAAAAAGTACGAAATAAATAATTAGTAATAATAAAGAATGAATTAATAATAAGAATTTTAAAATAATTTAAAAACATTTATGTTATGTATATAACAAAACCTGGATAGAGGTTTAACGAAGAAGATATAAGACGACATGAAGAAAAATTGTTCTGAAATGAAAGAAGCCAGGTATTGTAAGGACTTGGTCAGAACCTTTTCTACAAGAAATGCGATGCAAACCTGAAAATGCGACGCAAAAATGAAAATCTTATATATCACTGGAAACGACAAAGAATGATGATAATGACATGTTTATGAAATGTCGGTATAATGAAAATCTTATATCTGTTTTTACACAACATTGTTCACGCATGTTTTGGACAAATATAGTTTCAAATTATAAATTGTACGCCAAGACAGGACATATGTCCTTACAATACAGGATGAAATACAGAAGATGGAAATGGATCTAGTACGCTACCAAAATACAAGTTAAAATAAGTGAAGAGGCCCTCACGGGCATGGGGCATGAGAAAAAAAGATCACGAAGAATCCCAAGATGATATGGAGACAAATATCATGAAGCCAGCCGGTCAGAACCTTTCTACAAGAAATGCGATGCAAACTGAAGGTTTTTTACATTATTGGAAACGACGAAGAAATGATGACAATGATAAGTTTATGAAAAATATCAGTATAATAAAAATATAATATCTATTTTTACATAAAATTGATCACGTATGATTCGGACAAACATAGATTCAAATTATAAATTGTATGCCAAGACAGGACAAATGTCCTTACAATACAGGATGAAATACAGAAGATGGAAATGGATCTATTGCGCCATCAAAATAAAAGTTAAAATATGTGCATGGGCATCAGAAGAAAAAGATGCAAGACGACATGGACGACGAGAATATTATGACGCCAAGGTATTGTGAGCAAGATGATTAGAACCTTTCTACAAGAAAATGCGATACAAACTGAAGGTCATTGGAAACGACAAAGAATGATGATAATGAATTATTAAAATTAAATTTATGAAAATGCCGATATAATAAAATCTAATATCTGTTTTTACATAACATCTAATCGTATATTTTAAATATAGAAGAGTCCACCATTTTATCATAGAATGGTATAATAAATTTAATAGCTATGATAAAAACGTTATTAAAACAAATGACTTTCAAATATAATTATATAAATGTTTATTTATGACTTATTATTAGTGTTTAAATATTTATATTTATGATAATTATTTTATCCTAAAATTTGTTGAATAGGTAATTAAAAAATTAACTTATTTGCTATACAGAAAATAATTTTGCATGAAAAAACGTGTTTTTTATAAATAAAAATAAAAACGGAAACATTTTAATGTATTTAGATTTTGCTTTAAAAACTTTTTACTTTTATCTATCAATTCACTTTATCCATTTAATACATGCAAATCTTTCTGAACGTAAAGAAAATTTTGATTTCCATACAAATCAATAAAAATTAAAGAACTCTTAAAAAATAATAAAATACACTTTTGTAAAATATAAGAAAAAAAATAATTTATTAAAATTGTTTTAAAATTATGTAGATTGAAATGCTGTTTTTCATAAATCATTTATCAAGATATTACAAAATCTAGGAAGAATAAATGAAAAAAAAAAGAATGATTTTATTTAAATTTCAAGTCTGGATAATTGTCGACAGATATCAAAATTTAAAGAATTATTTTTTTTTGTTATAACTGAACTGAAAAAGAGCAAAAATCTGAAAAAAGAAAGAAGAACGAATAACAAGACTCGCTCATAATACAAATTTTCTGAACGAATCATTATCCAAAAATATACGAATCTTTTAAAAACCTAATTTGACGAAATATTTATGTTTTGTAAAACTCATTTAGAAATAAGATTTAAAAAAAAACAAACATTAATTTAAATATTTGAAAAAAATTAATTTTTTAAATAAACTTTTATTTTCTTTTTTTCCCATGAGAAAAACTATTTTCTTACTTGTAGTAATAAATAACTTATTCATGGACCATCACCTCTACGAAATTTTTGTTAAGTCATTTACGATGAAAAAATCATGCTACTGAAAGACAAAAAAATGATTTTTTTTCTTAGAAAAACAATAAGTCATTAAGTAGTCAAAAAACTAGTCTAAGAAAATAAAGTTTTTTTCTTACACAATATACGTTCAAATGTTAAGTACATTAACAGTTAGTTCGTGTATTTACACCGTCTTTCGTCTTTCTCTCAGATTCCCAAGGGCCTCATTTTCGACTGCTAATGTTCATAGGTCGAAAAAATAAAAGATTCTAAAGAATCGCCTTCCAACTTGAGGCTCAGTTGCGGTTGTAGATAGTCATTTATCAACCAAATAAAATTATAGCTTTTCTGCTACTACTATGACGTGTCAAGTTTTCTCTTTAATTTAATTTGAGAATTTTGAAGGCAGTTTTTTTATGACGGTTTAATAGATACTTTCTTTTTTTAGAATGTAATGTGTTCCATTAAAAAGAAAAACACGTATACAACTTTGAGCACGATTAAGTTTAAATGCTTCTATATTTTATAAAAATTGTATTGTTTGAAAGTTCGTTCTAGTTTGAGAAGATTCTCTAAATTTTTCTTTATTATTTCAGATTACTTAAGAATTTCAATTTTGAAATAATTGCTAATAATTTTTTTTTCATTATGGAAAATTTAACGTACCATTCGTTTTAAATTCTGAATTTTAAACAAATTTTTTCAAATAGTGCATATGAATACCTTATTGAATTTTTAGTAATGAATGTTTATTTTTACTGAATTTTTAGACCTTGTTTTATGAAAATGTCGATATAATAAAAATCAAATATCTGTTTATAAATAACATCGAATTGTATATTTTAAATATAGAAGAGTTCACTATTTTACCATGCAAAGGTATATTAAATTTATGAAATGATATACAATGATAATATAATATAATATTATTATATTTAAACAATGATAAAAACTTTATAAAGACAAATGACTTTCCAATATAAATATATATATGTTTATTTATGATTTATTATTAATGTTGAAAAGTTTATGTAAGATAATTAATTTTTTTTTATTTTTAATTCTGTTAAATATTTAATTAAAAAATAAATTTATTTGCTACAGTAAAAAATATTGCATGAAAAACATATTTATTTTATAATTAAAAATAAAGAGAAACATTTTAATATATTTAGATTTTGCTTTAAAAATTTCTTGCTTTTTACCTATCATTTCATTTTATCCATTTAATATATGCAAATGTTCCTGAATGTAAAAAATTTATATTTTTTACATAACAATAAAAGTTAAAGAGAACTTTAAAAAATTAATAAAACGCTTTTCAAAATTTAAGAAAAAAATAATTCATTAAAATTGTTTTAAAATTATGTAGATTGAAATGCTGTTTTTTTCATAAGTTACCTGTCAAGATATTACAAAATCTAAAAAAAAAAAAAAAAAAAAAAAAAAAAAAAAAGGATGATTTTATTTTAATTTCAAGTCTGGATAATTGTCGACAGATATCAAAAGTTAAAGAATTATTATTTTTTATTATAAATAAACTGAAAAGAAGCAAAAATCTGAAAAGAAAGACAGAACGAATAACAAGAATCACTCATGATATAAATTTTATGAACGAATCATTACCCAAAAATAGAAACTTAAAACTTACCTTAAAAAACTTTAAAAATTTAACTTGACGAAATATTTATGTTTTGTAAAACTCATTTAGAGATAAGATTTAAAAAGAAGCCAACAACATTAACTTAAATATTTGAAAAAAAAATAATTTTTTAAAATTTGCTTTTTTCCCCACGAGAAAAACTATTTTCTAACTTGGAAGTCATAAATAACTTATTCATGGGCCATCACCTCTACGAAATTTTGTTAAGTCATTTTACGATGAGAAATCATGCTACTGAAAGACAAAAAAAAAAAGATTTTTTTTCTTGGAAAACAATAAGCCGTTAAGTAGTCAAATACTAGTGTAAGAAAATAAAGTTTTTTTCTTACACAATATACATTTGAACGTTAAGTATATCAACAGAAGTTGGATCGTGTTTTTACACCACACAATTCTTTCTCTCAGATTCCCATGGGCCTCATTTTCGACTGCTAATGGTCATAGGTTGACAAAAATAAAAGATTCCGAAGAATCGTCTGCCAACTTGAGGCTCAGTTGCGGTTGTAGATAGTCATTTATCAACCAAATAAAATTATAGCTTTTCTGTTGCTACTACTATGACGTGTCAAGTTTTCTCTTTAATTTAATTTGAGAAATTTTAAATTAGATTTTTTTTTTATTTGCTTCCATGACTGTTTAATAGATACTTTTGTTTTTAGGATGTAATGTGTTCCATTAAAACGAAAAACGAACGTATGTAACTATGTGCACGATTAAGTTTTACAAGCTTTTACTTTTCCTAAAAATTTGTTGAAAGTTCGTCCTAGTTTCAGAAGACCCTCCAAATTTTTTTATTACGTATGAATTTCATCTTTAAAATAGTTGCTACAAATGTATATTTTTCATTATGAAAATTTAATGAACCATTCATTATATTTTTGAATTTTAATTAAATATTTTTCAAGTTGTGCATATGAACTTGTTATTGAGTTTTAGTGTTTAATGTTTTTTTACTGCATTTTTAGACCTAAGTTTATGAAAATGTCTATATAATAAAAATCTAAAATAACATCGAATTGTATATTTTAAATGTAGAAAAGTCCGCCATTTACCATAGAAAGGTATATTTCATTTATAAAACGATAAATGATGATATAAATAATATAAATGCAATTGGCTTTCAAATATAAATATATAAATGTTTATTTGTGATTGATTATTAATGTTTAAATGTTTATTTATGATAATTATTTTATCCTAAAATCTGTTGTGTATGTAATTAAAAATAAATGTATTTACTGCAAAGAAAAGAATTTTGCATGAAAGACATATGTTTTTGTTATAAATAAATAACTAAACATAAATATTTTAATATATTTAGATTTTGCTTTAAAACTCCTTTTTTTATCTATCAATTCACTTTATCCATTTAATGTATGCAAATCTTTTTGAATGTAAGCAAATTTTTTTCCGTACATAGCAATAAAAGTTAAAGAACTCTTAAAAATAATAAAGTACACTTTTTGAAAATATAAGAAAAAGAAAAATTTATTAAAATTGTTTTAAAATTATGTAGATTAAAATATTTTTTTTTCATAAATTACCTATCAGATATTACAAAATCAAGGAAGAATAAACGAAAAAAAAAAAAATTATTCGAATTTAAATTTCAAATTTGAATAATTGTCGACAGATATTAAAAGTTAAAGACACATTTTTTCTGCTATAACTGAACTGAAAAAGAACAAAAAATTTGAAAAGAAAGACTGAAAATGAAGCGGAAAAATAAATAAAGGAAGAACGAACAACAAGACTCAATTATAATATGAATTTTCTGAATGAATCATAATCCAAAAAATTTACGAATCTTTTAAAAATTAACTTGACGAAATATTTATATTTTGTAAAACTCATTTAGAGATAAGATTTTTAAAAAATGAAGAACATTAACTTAAATATTTGAAAAAAAATATTAATTTTTTAATTTGCTTTTTTCCACGATAAAAACTATTTTCTAACTTGGAAGTCATAAATAACTTATTCATGGACCATCACCTCTACGAAATTTTTGTTAAAAGTCATTTTACGATGAAAATCATGCGACTGAAAGACAAAAAAATGATTTTTTTCTTCGAAAAAAAAAGTCGTTAAGTAGTCAAATACTAGTGTAAGGAAATAAAGTTTTTTTCTTACACAATATACGTTTTGAAAGTTAAGTACATCAACAGAAGTTGGATCGTGTTTTTACACCACACAATTCTTTTCTCCTCAGATTCCCATGGGCCTCATTCGACTGCTAATAGTCATAGGTTGAAAAACAAAAGATTCCAAAGAATCTGCCAACTTGAGGTTCAGTTGCGGTTGTAGATAGTCATTTATCAACCAAATAAAATTATATCTCTGCTGCTACTACTATGACGTGTCAAGTTTTTCTCTTTAATTTAATTTGAGAATTTTTTTTTTAAAGTATTTTTTTATTTGTTTTCATGACTGTTTAATAGATACTTTCGTTTTTAGGATGTAATGTGTTCCATTAAAAAAGAAAGTATGTATATAACTTTGTGCACAATGAAGTTTTAAAACCTTTTATATTTTATAAAAATTATATTACTTGAAAGTTCTTCCGAGTTTTGAGAAGATCTTCCAGATTTTTTTTTTATTACGTAAGAATTTCCGCTTTGAAAACAATTTCTACAAACGTTTTTTTCATTATAAAAATTTAATGAACCATTCGTTTTATTTTTTGAATTTAAATTAAATATTTTTTCAAGTAATGCATATGAACTTGTTATTGAATTTTTAATAATGAATGTTTAATTTTTACCTGCATTTTTAGACCTACGTTTATGAAAATGTCGATATAATAAAAAATCTAATATCTGCTTTTATATAACATCGAATTGTATATTTTAAATTCAGAAGAGTCCACCATTTTACCATATAGAGGGTATATTAAATTTATAAAATGATATACAATAATAATATAACATTATAATATTATATTTAAATAATGATAAAAACTTTATAAAAACAAATGACTTTAAAAAACATAATTATATAAATGTTTATTTATGATTTGTTATTAATGATTAAATGTTTATATATGATAATTATTTTATCCTAAAAATCTGTTAAATATGTAATTAAAAATAAATTTATTTTGCTATACAAAATATAATTTTGCATAAAAAAAATGTATTTTCTATAAATTAAAATAAAATAAACAGAAACATTTTAATATATTTAGATTTTGCTTTAAAAACTTCTTACTTTTATCTATTAATTCACTTTATCCATTTATTTATATGCAAATCTTTCTGAACGTAAAAAAATTTTGATTTCCATATAGCAAGAAAAGGTAAAGAACTCTTAAAAAATAATAAAATACACTTTTGTAAACATAAGAAAAAATAATTGATTAAAATTGTTTTTGAAATTATGTAGATGGAAATTCTTTTTTATATTTGTAATTAATTTGTCGACAGATATCAAAAGTTACAAGAAATATTTTTCTGTCATAACTGAACTGAAAAGAGAGTAAAAAAAATCTGTTTGTAAAAAAAAAAAAGAGCATGTTTTTGTAAATAAAAATAAACTGGAACATTTTTAATATATTTAGATTTTTCTTTAAAAACTTTTTACATTTATCTATCAATTTACTTTTATCCATTTAATATATACAAATCTTTCTGAACGTAAATAAATTTATTTTTCCATGCATAGCAATAAATGTTAAAGAACTCTTAAAAAATAATAAAAATACACTTTTGTAAAATATAAGAAAAAAATATAATTTATTGAAAATTGTTTTAAAGTTATGTAGATTGAAATGCTGTTTTTTTTCTTAAATTACCTATCAAGATATTACAAAAGGAGGAATAAACGAAGAAAAAAATAATGGATATTTTTTATTTCAATTTAAGTCTGATAATTGTCGACAGATATTAAAAGTTACAAGAAAATAATTTTTCTTTTATAACTGAACTGAAAAAAGAGCAAAAGTTTAAATGAAAGAAAGAACGAATAACAAGACTCGCACATGATATAAATTTTCTGAACGAATCATTATCCAAAAACATTCGAATCTTTAAAAACTTAATTTGACGAAATATTTATGTTTTGTAAAACACATTTGAGATAAGATTTTGAAAAACGACAACGACATTAACTTAAATATTTGAAAAAAATATTAATTTTTTAAAAAGTTTCATTTACTTTTTTTCCCACGAGAAAAACTATTTTTTCTTACTTGAAGTCATAAAAACTTATTCATGGACCATCACCTCTACGAAATTTTTGTTAAGTCATTCACGTGATGAAAATCATGTTACTGAAAGACAAAAAAATGATTTTTGTTTCTTGGAAAAACAATAAGCCGTTAAGTAGTCAAATACTAGTGTAAGAAAATAAAGCTTTTTTTCTTACACAATATACATTTGAAAGTTAGTATATCAACAGAAGTTGGATCGTGTTTTTACACCACACAATTCTTTCTCTCAGATTCCCAAGGGCCTCATTTTCGACTGCTAATGGTCATAGGTTGAAAATAAAAGATTCCAAAGAATCGTCTGCCAACTTTGAGGCTCAGTTGCGGTTGTAGATAGTCATTTATCAACCAAATAAAATTATAGCTTTTCTGCTACTACTATGACGTGTCAAGTTTTCTCTTTAATTTAATTTGAGATGTTTAGAGTATTTTTTTCATTTGCTTTCATGACTGTTTTTAATAGATACTTTAGCTTTTTGGATGTAATGTGTTCCATTAAAAAGGAAGAAAAAATGTATATAACTTTGTGCCCGATTAAGTTTAAGAGCTTTTACATTTTATAAAAATTGTAGTGTTTAAAAGTATAGTTTCCTGGTTTTAGAAGATCCTTCAAATTTTCTTTATTATTTAAGAATTTAATTTTGAAATTTTGCTGAAAATGTATTTTTTTCATTATGAAAAATTTAATGAACCATTCGTTTTATTTTTGAATTTTATTAAATATTTTTAAGTAGCGCATATGAACTTGTTATAGTTACTTGTTGCGCATATGAATGTTAAATGTTACTGCATTTTTAGACTTTAATTTATGAAAATGTCGATATAATAAAAATCTAATATCTGTTTATAAATAACATCAATTGCATACTTTAAATATACAAGACCCACCATTTTACCATACAAAGGTATATGAAATTTAGGAAATGATATGCAATGATAATATATTATTGTATTATATTTAAACAATGATAAAAACTTTGTAAATATACTTTTGGGTAATATAAGAAAAGAATAATTTAATAAATTTTTTAAAATTATGTAGATTTTAAATTTTTCATAAATTGCTTATCAAGATAATCCAAAATGCAGGAAGAATAAACGAAAAAAAAAAAAAAAAAGATTATATTTAAATTTCAAGTTTGGTTAATTATCGACAGATATCAAAAGTTAAAGAATTATTTTCTTTCTGCTATAACTGAACTGCAAAGAAAGAAAAAGAACAAATAACAAGACTCTCGCTCATGATATGTATTTTCTGAACGAATCATTATCCGAAAAATATACGAATCTTAAAAACCTGAATTTGACGAAATATTTATGTTTTGTAAAACTCATTTCGAGATAAGATTTTACAAAAAAAAAAAAAAAAAATGAAAAACAACATTAAATTAAATATTAAAAAAAAAAAATATTAATTTTTTTTTTTTAATTTGCTTTTTTTTTTCCCACGAGAAAAACTATTTTTTAACTTGGAAGTCATAAATAACTTATTCATGGGCCATCACCTTCAGGAAATTTTTGTTAAGTCATTTACGATGAAAAATCATGCTACTGAAAGACAAAAAAAAATGATTTTTTTTTCTTGGAAAAACAATAAGTCGTTAAGTAGTCAAATACTAGTGTAAGAAAATAAAGTTTTTTTTTCTCACACTATATGTTTGAACTTTAAGTACATCAACAAAGTTGAATCATGTTTTACACCACACAATTCTTTCTCTCAGATTCCCAAGGGCCACATTTTCGACTGCTAATGGTCATAGGTTGAAAAAATAAAAAGATTCCAAAGAATCGTCTGCCGACTTGATTCTCAGTTGCGGTTGTAGATAGCCATTTATCAACGAATTAAAATTATAGCTTTGCTCTTACTACTATGACGTGTCACGTTTTCTGTTTAATTTAATTTGAGAATTTTGAAGGAGTTTTTTATTTGCTTTCATGCCTGTTTAATAGATACTTTTGTTTTTAGGATGTAATGTGTTCCATTAAAAAAAAAGAAAATGTATTTAACTTTGTGCAAGTTAAATTTAAAAACTTTTATATTTTATAAAAATTATATGTTTTAGAGTTCGTCCTAGTTTGAGAAGACCTTCCAGATTTTTTATTACGTAAGAATTTCATCTTTGAAACAATTGCTACAAATGTATTTTTTCATTATGAAAATTTAATGAACCATTCGTTTTAGTTTTGAATTTTAATTAAATATTTTTTAAGTAGTGCATATGAACATGTTACAGAATTTTTAGTAATGAATGTTTAATTTTATTGCATTTTTAGACCTTAGTTTACGAAAATGTCGATATAATAAAATGTAATATCTGTTTTTACATTACATCGAATTGTATATTTTAAATATAGAAGAGTCAGCCATTTTACCATACAAAGATATATTAAATTTATGAAATGATATACAATGTTAATATAATATTATATTATTATATTTAAACAATAGTAAAACTTTATAAAGACAAATGAATTTCAAATAAAATTATATAAATATTTATTTATGATTTATTATTAATGTTTAAATGTTTATTTATGATAATTATATTATTCTAAAATCTGTTGAATATGTAATTAAAAAATAAATTTATTTGCTATAAAGAACGTAATTTTGCATGAAAAACATGTTTGTTTTATAAATACAAATAAACAGAATCATTTTAATATATTTAGATTTTTGCTTTAAAAACTTATTACTTTTATCTATCAATTCACTTTTATCCATTTAATGTATGCAAATCTTTCTGAACGTAAGCAAATTTATTTTTCCATGTATAGCAATAAAAGTTAAAAAAGAACTCATAAAAAAAAAATACACTTTGTAAAATAAAAGTAAAAAAGAATAATTTATTAAAATTATTTAAAAATTATGTAAATTGAAAAGCTGGTTTTCTTATAAATTAATTATCAAGATATTACAAAATCTAGAAAGAATAAACCAAAAAAAAAGAATGATTGTATTTAAATTTCAAGTCTGGATAATTGTCGACAGATATCAAAAGTTAAAGATATTTTTTTCTGCTATAACTGAACTGAAAAAGAGCAAAAATTTGAAATGAAAGAAAGAACCAATAACAAGACTCACTCACCATATAAATTTTTGAACGAGTCATTATGCTAAAAATATAGAGTCTTTTAACACCTTATTTTGACGAAATACTTATGTTTTGTAAAACTCATTTAGAGATAAGATCTGACAAAAAAAACAACATTAACTTAAATTATTTTTAAAAAATATTAATTTTTTTTTTTTAATTTGCCTTTTTCCCACAAGAAAAACCATTTTCTAACTTGAAGTCATAAATAACATTTTCATGCACCATCACCTCTACAAAATTTTTTGTTACGATGAAAATCATACTACTGAAAGACAAAAAATGATTTTTTCCCTTTGAAAAAACAATAAGTCGTTAAGTAGTCAAATACTAGCGTAAGGAAATAAAGTTTTTTTTTTTTACACACTATACGTTTGAACGTTAAGTACATCAGCGGAAGTTGGATCGTGTTTTACACCACTGGTTCTTTCTCGCAGATTCCCAAAGGGCCTCATTTTCGACTGCTAATGGTTATAGGTCGAAAAAATAAAAGATTCCAAAGAATCGTCTGCCGACTTGAGGCTCAGTTGCGGTTGTAGATAGTCATTTATCAACCAAATAAAATTATAGCTTTGCTGCTACTACTATGGCGTGTCAGGTTTTCTCTTTAATTTAATTTGAGAATTTTTGAAGTTTTTTTTTTTCCATATGTTTTTCATGGCTGTTTAATAGATAATTTTGTTTTTATCATATAATGTGTTCTATTAAAAGAAAATATGTATATAACTTTGTGCATGATTAAATTAAAAGCTTTACATTTTATAAAAATTAAATTCTTTTAAAAGTTTATCCTAATTAACTCTGCAAATTTTTCTTAAGAATACAATTTTTGAAATAGTTGCTACAAATGTGTTTATTTTTATACATGAAAAATGAAAAATATTATTATGAAAAATATTTTATTAGTAAAACTTAATTTTTTTATTTTGTTATGAATATTAATCAAGAGTTAATTTTGTTAAGAATTTTAATCTTTAAAATAGTTGATACAAATGTGTTTATTTTTATGTATGTAAAATGAAAATTATTATTATAAAAAGTTAATGAACCCATATTTTAATTTACAATTTTTAATTAAATATGTTTTTTCATTAATAGTAATCTTCAAGTTGTACATATGAACTTGTTATTGAATTTTTAGAAATTAATGTTTTTTAATTTTCCTGGATTCCCCAGACCTTAGAAAAAACATAATAATACATTATGCATACTGTACATCAAAATTTTAATTGATTTGGATCATATTATTTATTAAAATATTCATTTACCTATTAAAAATAATAAATAATACTTTTGCTAGACACCACGCATTAATAGTTAAAATATTCATCATATTATGTTATAATTTAAGTTTTAAGAAATTTAAAAAAAACAGCGGTTAATATACTGGTGACTTAACTATCAAACATATATAAGTATTTGGAAAAAAAAATCCAAATTCTTTATTTCTTTTAAAATATAAATGAAAAAAAAAAAAAAAAAAAAAATGCAGTACTCAAAAAAATATCGAAAAAAAAAAAAAAAAAAAGAAAGAAATAATTCCTATTTTGTCTATAGCAATATGTAGCTTTTTATGAAATGAAAATTGCATAGAAATATATACTGTGAGGTTAAAGCATTTCCGCAAATCCTATTTAAAAAAAAAAGACCCCCCTCCGGTTAATATCCAAGGTGTAATATGCATCAGCATTTCCCAGAAATCCTTCCTATATTCCTATCATGAAAAAACTTTCGAAAAATGCAGACGAGAACTTTTAAGAGATTGACGGTGACTTTTTTCACAAGGAAAAAAGAGCATTCAACGTGAAAGACGAAATATCCGGTTGCGGAGAGCACAGCTCATATTCTGGATTGGATCTGGTTTCCTCTTAAAGAAGACGGGAAAAATTCCCTAAAATCAATGCTATCGCCAAATGGCAGAATCATGTCTACTCTCAATGAATCGATCTGTCTAGTTTAGAAGAGCAGGTCAGTTTTGAAACAATTTTTCTTTTTGGGTTATGTTTGCTGGTCTAGAACATGAATAGGTGTGTTATAATGAAAGCTGAGTTTGAAAAATAATTTGTTTTTTAATTATTTTATGTCGTTTTTCTTCCTAGATAAAAATAATATAATATAACATATTACGTGTATTGCAATATTTTATTATTTAGAAATAAATTAAGTAATGCTATATTTTATTTTAATACTTCTAAAATTTTTAAAATCGGTTATGAAAAATAAAAGCTCCGCTTATTGCTGTGGATGAGGAGATAAAATGTTAAAATGGTTTAGCTAGTACAATATATTAAAATACATAAAAAAATTTCACTACATTAAGATAGCAAATAAATAACACTGAGAGCTGAGGCTCAAACTGCAGGAACTCATATGTTACAAGTTTTATTTCTTTCTGTTCATATTTGTGAATTTCTCTACTTTAAATTTACTTTTGGATATACTACTTAAAAAATGGACTCCTTATATTTTAAATCTACTTTAAATTTATTTTGGATATACTAGCACAAAATGGACTCATATATTTTAAATATATACTTTTCTCTTGCAATGTTATTAGAGTTGTTGCGAGATTGAAGGATATAAGAAGATCATATGACTTTTGGAAAAACTGATGTTATGAAAATAAATATAAAAAAAAAACCGTGTAAAAACCCCGGTTGGGAGATTTCATACCAAACTTTATTAAAGAGTTTTAGATATTCTTGTGCTATTCGTTTAAGAGATGTCTTCTTGGAAACCAAGCTGGGTGAATGAAAATCTTTGGAATGTGTTTTTTTATTATTTGCATAAAATACTTGAAGCTCCATAAAAGCTGCAGTTTAATAAAACTTAGAGAAATAATTAAATTTTTTCGTTTAAAAACCGTGGCGGACATTTTATTTGTTTACTTGCTGATTTGAAGCAATAAATAGGTTGAATATTTGAAAATAACTTTAGCGCTATAAATCAAGAATAAAATCTGAATAGAATCGTTGTTTTGAAATTCAGGAGATTCAAATTAAAACAACACACCCACAATATTACGTGTGTCACTGACGCGATTAATCTTCAGATGAAATAAACATAATAAACAGAATTTCATAACGAAAAAGGCAGCTGATATTTCATTGAGGGTGTGGCAAAAGATTGGTTTTAAACACCAGGAAGGAAGGAGCAAACACACTGAGTTTGATTTAAAAACATCAGGTGGTTTACTTGAGCAAACAATAGCATAATTAAAACATGCAAGTTAGAATTGAATAACTACAAATGAAATTTGAATAGATTGTTAGTAAGAAAATATGGAGTAATAGAATTTAAAGTGATTATAGACAGATTATACAAATAATCCTAAACAAAGAATTTTCACTCAGATTTAATGTTGTTTTTATTAGAAAAATGAGATATCGTTGATTTAATTTCAGTAATATTTGCTGTAAGAAATGTTTCTCTTTGTTTAGATTCATACATCCCCAAAGTGCATATTATTTCAGCTTTGAATCAATTATCCACCATTAACTCTGCACTGATCTCTAGTTAATATCAAAAAGTTAAAAATAAAAGTGTATTATCAAAAGTTAATATATAAAATGTAGAACATAAAAGTTAATATACTAGTGCAACATCTAAAAAATTTTATACAAGCATCACAAAAGATCAAGATATATATAGGATATATCATATAGATCATGTTAAACTTTTCAATATCATGTATAATATATACAAAAGTTAATATATAAAAATTAATATGTAAATATCAAAAGTCAATATATAAAGTGTGTAATATCAAAAGTTAATGTATAAAGTGTAAATATCAAAAGTTAATATATAAAAGTGTAGGAGATAAAACTGCAGATAAATATTTTTGTTTATAAAAAATTATTATATGCATCATTTCGATTAGAAAACTATACTACTTTTCAATGATTTTTTTCATACTAGATTTGAACATGTTCCATTAGCCACCCACTTGCTTTGTTTCAGCAGCACTCAAATATTTTGCTTTTAGAGAATAAAATTCCAACTTCCTCAGTTGCCATATCAGGCATTTCGACATTTAAACATCCAAGATTGTAAATCATAGTAAGCATTAATGACATGTGCTTTATTTCTAAAAAGCTATAAAATATACCACTGTTCAGTGATTCAAAAATTTTAGGTATTCGGTATATTGTATTTATTGTTGTTACCAATTAAATTGTTAGAATTTTGTAACGTAAATTAGAGTGCAGAATCTATATCATGTGAGAAATTACCTGTCTGAAGAAGGTTTCTAATCATACTCATCAAAAAAAGGTTACATGCAGAAAGTAAGCTTTGTTCATTTTTATGGGAATCAGGAATTTTTATTTTTAAATTTAAAACGATGAATTCTTTATTCAAACCACCTCGTTTATTTATAACAATTAGAATTCAGAAGTGCGTGAAGTAAAGTTCACCCTGTCTTTGAGGAGTTATTCTACTGCAATTTTTTATTTAGATTTCATTTTAATTGGTAAGAAATACTTCGAGACTTCTGCATGCAAGAGACAAAAAGAGTCAAGAGCATGACAACTGTTCCTTGCAATTTGGAGCTTCTCTGCCCTTTTTCGTCATATCTGGCAAAAGGTTACGTTCTACTTTTCAAATATGAAATAGGAGTGATTCTTTTTAAATATATATGGGACTCGATGTGTATTGCAAATTCTGGTTTGAGAATCCAGCCTATTAGCTCTATTCTGAAAAGTAAGTTTATTATTCTCTTTGTGAACATACATGATAGCAGAATAATTAGAGCTAATTAACTAACTAGTTTCTTGCTTTTCTATTTCTTATTCTTTTTCATGCTACTGAATAAAATAATATATTCAATCAACATATATTGATTATGGAATTAAATATTATCATTAATGAAGATTGATATTTTTAATTTATTAAGGATTGTTAATTTTTTGTTGACTTAATAAAGCCGTAATTTAAAAGATGTAATTATTTTTCTTTAAAAAGTACCAGAAAGTAATAGTTTTTAATTTTTCAGAATTATAATAGTGAAACAAATTAAAGAACTGAATTATAAACTATACATTATTTAAAAATATTTTTAATATTTCATAACAGATTAAGAATTTGTGTTTAATTAATTAGTTATGATTCGACAAGGCAGATAGTATATATTAGGTTTGTACTTATTAGAAAAAATTAAAAAGTAATATAATATAACAATAGCACAAACATAATTACAGTACAATTAATTATATTGTAAATAATTATGTCATTAAAAAGTTCCAGATTTGCATTTATTATTTTTAAACAAAGCCTCACATAAGCTCATGTATTTTTCCAGATTAAATATAATTTCAGTAGCTGGCGACAAATGCTGCAGGATATTTTTATTATCTGCAAAGTAATTAAGATTTAGAAGAGATTAAATTTTATTATTTAATATCGAAAACTATTCGCACAATTTCATATTTTAATTAATAAAAATGAAAAATCGAAACCATTTAATAGAAAATGTTACTATCGTTTCTTTCATTATTATTGAATCTAATATTTTCTATTATGCATATTTATAAGAAAGATTAGGCTTTAAATGATTAAAAAATTAGTTATGCAACTTCCGATTACTTCCATTATAATGAAAAAGTGAGATTTCATCATGAATTTTAATTGAAAAGCAACTTGTTTCAAATTAAAATTTCATTTATCGTAAGTATAATGAAGATTAAATCTCTCGAATAAGTATTTTAAAGTCACAGCATCGAGGAATATTATGAAGGGATATATAATTACTTTTTCCAGGTAAATTCATAGCAAAATTTATTGAAAAAAAATTAGGATTTAAGTAGTTAATTTAAAACCATTTCATTATTATTTCCTTAATAACCTATCAGTAAAAAATAATTACTAATAATTTTGGAGATATGGCTTAACGTATTCGACCTCACCTTATTTTTATTTTAATAGCATTTTGTGAAGTAATAGTTAATTGAAAATTGTTTTGCCCTTATATAGATAGGTTTGTCGTCTTTCTCCTTTCTGATGCATTTTTGCACACTAGGCCTGAGTGTTGACCGGGATCTGCACGATTTAAAATGGATTTCGAGACCACTAAGATGAGTTAAGGAGCTTAGACATGTTTAAATTTTTATGTTGACTTTTCTTCCTACAAATATCATGTAATATATTTTGACGCTATTATATAAACCTGTGTTCGTCTAAGTGTAAAATTAGCTTTCAGCTGTAAATTTTAATTAACCTCGTTAACCTAATAACCCCTCGATAATCTACTAGCTTGAAACATTAACCCCTAATGTATTATGTAATACAGTACGAATATTTTAAATATATAAATATTAAAAATAAAATATATTGATATTAAAATAAATAATAAATATAATAAATATACTAAATAAGGAAGTATATTCTATGTTAATGTACCACTAGTATTAAACATAAATACAACATCAAAGCATTTAAATGCTTTTTCGTGCGAGGTCATACTGCTCAATATAGTTCACTTTCAACAATATACCAGCATAAACGAGTAAAAAGACGAAAATGGACTTTTAGAAGGAATTTTTAAGACCACAATTTATGTTTCCTACTGATTTCTAGGAGTATTTAATTTTTGAAATCTTTATAAAACATTTTATGTTTTTATATTATGTTATGAGTATTATTACTAAATACACAAGCATGAAAATGTTATTATTATGCAAGTGTGAAATAAATTAAATCTTAATTAATAACTTTAACTATTTTCTCTATGACATTGGTTACTCTGGTTTCTTTGCTCTGCTTTATGCTGCATACTGTTTTGTTTTCAACAAAATACGTCATGATGGAAATGTTATACAGTATTCCCAGACTTTAAAAGAGCACGAGTTTACAAAACGTCCGTTAAATTTTGTCTAATTTTTAACGCAGGGAAATGCGGTTGGAGTAGCATGCCCAGTAATAAATTAATTCTTGAGAATTTTTGGGAGGATCTTCCTGTGAGGATAAGGGAGTTTTGGGGATTTTTGCACAGGGATTTTCTAGGATTTCTAGGATTTTGCACAGAAGTATAGCAATACATGT
>BPLR01014416.1:0-21017 GCA_021605095.1 Caerostris extrusa
TGATCCTTTCGATCCGTTTTCAGCCCCTCTTTTTAGGAGAATTTTACTGGAGTCTTAGTATCCCATCTACCCCCTGGATATGTGAAAGATGTTTACCCACTTCTTCCTGGCAGTGGCACTAACGAAGAGCACAGCTGGCAGTTTTTCTCTCTGAAGCCTTATATCTCCAGACCTCCTCCGCTCCAATCGGCCCTTCCACCCAATTTCTTTTGTTCTAGAACCTCTGAAGGAGGGAAGGGATTGGATTTTATTTTATCGTTTTCATTGATATTTTTGCTCCCTCCTTTTTTCCTTCCTGTGTAGGATTTCTTGGTAACCGTGGAGGATTAGAAATGTGGTGATATATCCTGACTGTTTCGTTCCCCTTTTTTTTTTTTTCCCTTTAGTTCTTAAGCCCGTGCGTGTATTCTTTTGAGAGAAGTGTTGTAATAGCACATGCCCTGGTTGGGAATAAAGGGCTTCAGGTATTTACAGTTGCTATGAGCAGGATAGAGTGGTTTGATTAGAATTGCTCTTGTTGGCAGGATGGACTAGTGAATATGGTGACGAATAATGTAGGGGAATCCATCTCAATAATACAAGGGATCTGTTGGGTATATTACGTGTGGTGGAGGACTAGAGGATATATGAAGGATAGGAATAAAAATAAAAGTGAATCCTAACGTTTGAATTTTAAAATAGGTCCTTATAAAATAAATATATCTTGAAGAGTTTTCAATAACCTGTAGGTATAGGAATTTCAATTTAGTTTTTTTTTCGGTAAAATTACAAAAGTATTATTTCTTACGAAATTTATTTTGTAATATTTCCTAATGTGTTGATATATGATAAATAGTACAATTAAATGGATCTCTCATTATGATTATCTTTTGATGGGTGCAAAGCTTTGTTACCATTTGGATAGAAATGTAGTGTACAAAAATAATACACGTAATAATAGAAAGTACAAATACCTATACATTGCAGGAAATAAATACTCAAAACATTCTGTTTCCCAGATAAATAAAATATATCGAAAAAATCCATCTTTATTTTTTTTCGCTTAGCATTTTCTCAAATTTCTCACATTTTTTAACAGAAAAATAGCTAAAAACATAAATGACAGATTTCTATCTGACACATTACTGATATTTGGTGGGATATGTTGTGTAGTTCTCTATAATAATAACATGCATGATCACTAATAATAACATGCTTATCACAATCTTTCTTAATAATCTACTCAATGAGTTCTTCATTTTCAATACTTCACATAAACGTTACTCAGAGTGGAAAATAAATCTTGGAATAACAGTGTTTGTGACAAAAATTCATCCCACTTAGTACATTATTTTATTTTATTTCCATTTCACTTCAGAGTCTTACTGTAAAAGCAGAAGCTCTATAACTATTTAGGATTATGTCCTTTAGAAAAAAAGGTCACCAATCCTGCTATTTGATGCACTCTGATCCTTTCGATCCGTTTTTTTTCAGCCCTCTTCAGTTTTTTTCCGGGAGTTTTTACAGGAGTCTTAGTATCCCAGCTATCCCCTGCATATTTGAAAGATGTTTACCCATTTCTTCTTGGCAGTGGGACCAACGTAAACGCAGCTGAGCAGTTTCTCTGAAGCCTTAATCCCCAGACCTCCTCCACTCTAATCAATATCCTTCCACAATTTCTTTTGTTCTAGAACCTCTGAAAGGGTGAGAGGAGAATTCGTATTTCCTTTTACCGTTTTCATTGGTATTTTTGCGCCCTCCTTTTTTCTTCCCTGCAGGATTTCATTGGTAACCGTGAGGATTAGAAATGTGATATATCCTACCCACTTTCTGTGTCGTTCCCTTTTTTTTTTTTTTTAGTTCTTAAGCCAGTGATGTGTATTCTTTGGGGAGAAGTGTTGGTCCAATAGCACATGGCCTGGTTGTGAATAAGGGCTTCAGGTATTTCCAGTTGCTGTTGGGCAGGATAGGTGGTTTGCTTAGAAGTGCTCTCTTGTTGGCAAGGATGGACTATGGAATATGGGGAATATTGTAGCTGAATCCACAGCAATAATACAGGGATTTTTATTACATTACATGTGGTTTAGGACTAAAGGATACATAAGGATAGGAATAAAAATAAAATTGAATTCTAACATTGTTTGAATTTTAAAATATGTCCTTATCAAATAAATATATCTTGAAGAGTTTTTCCTAGGAAATTGAATTTTATTTGGCATAGAAAATTAAAATTTTATTTTTTGCAATAATTTATTTTTTGCTATACTGTCTAATGTAATAAATAATACAATTAAATTGAGTTCTCATTTTCATTATCTTTTGATTACCATCTGGATAAAAAAAAAGGTAGTGAAAAAAGTCCATACAAAAAGAAAAATAAAAATAAAAATTCAATGAAGGAAATACAAATATGGTGCTTTCCATATCCATGTTTTATATATGTATGACCTTTGTCAAAGTTGTATGAAATTTTGGCAATGAATTCGTTCCCGATTTTTTAAACAGCAAAAAAATGAAAAAAATTGATTTTTTCAAAAAAAAATTTTTTCCATAATTTTATGAATTTAAAAATAGTGGTTTAAATAGTAATTGGTCATATAAATAAATCTTATTATTTGAATTTAAGAAATATTATTAATTATTTATTATCATATTAATATTAAAGTATAGGATTTTATTGTATGATTTTCTTCCTAGCAAAATGCTTACTTAAATGTTATATCGTTAGATACCAAAAATTTTTAATGACAAAAAAAAAAATCTAATTTACTTTGAAAACTTCTCAACACAATGTAAACAATTTTGAATATCTTTATGTATTCTGTAGTTACGTATATTGTGGTCTGTCTTATAGTCAATTGGTAATGAGTGCTATTAGTGTGAGATTCGATTCATGCTATAATCATTGTGTTGAAAAACAAATAGACTTTTGATAATTTTAACAGATTATGGTAAATCTCTATAAGAGTATGGCAAATCTAGATAAGAATATAACAAATATATAATCAGATTGATTAATTTTCACAGTTTTAACATAATATGGAAATGAGAAGAGTTTAAATGTTAAATTCCTGTACGATCGCAGCCTGATGGCCAATTGGCTAGCGCTCTGGCCCTTAGTACCACAGGCTTCAGGTTCAATATTGCCGGTGGCATGGATATTTGTGTGTGGTTCGGAATCCACGTTAAACTGTAGGTCCCTGGTCTAATTTAAAAGTTGCACAAAATCACTGTAGAGCAACAAACCAAACTGCACGATTTCGTTTTTTAATTAGATACAAGGGTGCAAGTATACCATACTGAATCTAAGGTGATACCAAATATAGAGTTAAAATTGAATAAGTATTTTAATATTAGGAGTTATTATCCACAAAGCATTTGCAATGTTTAACACCATTTCTCAGAAATGTTCTTAGCATTCATAAAACGTTAGGATTTTTTTATTATTCATTTAAAATTAATATTTAAATATTGAGAAAATTATTGAACACAAATTTGTCATAGTATTCAAAAATATTAATATAACAACATTCTTCAATTGTTTTAGAAAACATTCAGCTCACGTTAAAGATGAGATTTTAATATAAAACTGTAAATATGACGTTAAAAATTTTGCTTTAATCATTTAAAATTAATTTAATTTCAATAATTAATTAATAATTTAAATTTAATATACATTTAATCAATTAAACAATTTCCATAAAATTTCAGCTTGTCAGACAACGTTTATATGCTTAATTTTATATAGAGTAGGTTTAAATAATAAAATGTGTTTATAAAAATTTATCTAACATAATCAATGATATAAAAAGTATATTTAATTTGTTATAATGAATAAAAAAATTATAAAAACATTCAGAGCATGAACCGCCGATAGTTCGTAATATTTTTGCTATCTTTACATGTAAAATATATCGAACAAACTTTTCTTCATTAAAACCAAAGAGCTGACACCAATCCAAGAGATAAAATTGTGGTTCAATATAGAAGAAAATAAAACCAAGTTTAATTTTTTTCGTACGATAATGAATGTAGTGTCAAAACTGAACAGAATTAAAAAAATGAACTAAAGGGTAACAACCACGGACTGTCATGTTGTATAATTATTCTTAGGGAAAGAACTGGAGATAAAAGTATTAAAACTTGCAAACTGCTGGTCTCAGAAAGAAATTATAGTTGCTGTATATTTGATTTTTTACCGTAAGAACTTTCCAAGTCCTTTAAGCCCTACGTTGTTAGAAAGTAATTTTAATACAAAAGCTTGAAGAAGATTAAATTTGGGTTAGTGCAGCAAGTTTAGTATCTTGTTTACCAAAAACCGCTTTGTGAGCTTTAGTACCTTTAATAACTGAATGCAGCAGTTTCAAAACTTTAAAGGGTTGTCCGCAAAATGTAAAATTTTAGCACATTTTTGAATGATGAAACAAGATTTATGTGCTTTGCAATGCTGTTGTTTTTTAAGAGTTGTTTTATAAAACACACTTTTACTTAACATAAAAACAATTATATATCTTATTTTTAAAAATACAAAGCACATGGATATAAAAAAAAAAAAAATAAAGGATTAATTAATATAATGTTATTCAAAAAATGTAATTAAAGTCAGTGTTATTAATACGTACAAAGGCGAATTGTGTTTAAAAAACTTTAATTTTATCGTCTTTAGGCTATATTATTAATGTGGTTATAAAGTAATTGTTTGGATGCGTGAAAAAAAAAAAAAATGTGTTAAGATTCAAATTACGGATTTTTTTTTCAATTATGTTTGAGACTTAATTAACAAAGAAAATTAATTAATTATAAAATATGAAAAATAAAAAAATAAAAAATATAAAACATTTAAAAATATTAAAGTATGAAAAAAATATAAAATATTTAAAAAATATTAAAATATGAAAAAAATATTTAAAATATAAAATATTAATGTAACATTATATTTAACTTAAAATATAATATGTTAAACTTAATCACAAAATATTAAGTTAAATTAATATTTTATAATTAATTAAGTTTGAAACATAATTAATTAAATAATCTAACATTTCTCAAAAAATGTAATTAAGTCAGTGTTATTTATACGTATAAAGGAGAATGGTGTTTAAAAATCTCACATTATAACGAACGTTAGGCTATATTATTATTGTGGATAGAAAGTAATTATTTGGATATGTACAACATTTTGTGTTAAGATACAATTTTCGGTTTTTTTTTTTTTTATATTGTGTTAATTAAGTTTGAAACTTAATGGATTAATTAATCTAACATTATTCAAAAATGTAATTTAGTCAGTATTATTTATACGTATAAAGGCGAATGTGTGTTTAAAAACGCTCATGATATCGAAATTTAAACTATATTATTTTTGTCGATAATAAAGTCATTGTTTGGATGAATAAAACATTTTTGTTAAGATACAAATTTCGGTTCTTTATATTGTGTTAAATAAGTTTGAGATTTAGTGCATTGATTAATCTAAAATTATTCAAAAATGTAATGACTAATTACATTTTATATTAATGTTAAAAAAAAAAAGGTTATTATGATCATAAAGGCAAATGGTGTTTCAAAACTCTCATTAGACATTACATTTCCGACGTTAAGCTATATTATTATTGTGGACATAGTAAAATAATTGTTTGATGCATAAGATATTTTGTGTTAATTAACACAAAAAAAAAAAATTAAGTTATAAGCTTTTTAAAGTTTATTTTAATTATTATAAGTTTAAGACTTATTTGATTAATTAATATAACGTTATTAAAAAAATCTAAGTCAGTGTTATTTATACGTATAAAGGCAAATGGTGCTTAAAAACTCTCATTATATCGACAACGGCTGTATTATTATTGTGGATATAAAGTAAATGTTTGGGTGCGTACAACATTTTGTGTTAAGATGCACATTTCGGGTTTTTTATATTCGATTAAGTTTGAGACTTAATTAATAAAATAAATTAATTAATTATAAAATATGAAAATGTGAAAAAATATGAAACAATATTAAAACATAGAACATTAATATAACAATGTATTTAAATTAAAATATAACATGTTAAGCTCAATTAATTATAAAAATATTAACTTTACATTTTATAATTAATTAATCTTGAGACTTCATAGATTCATTGATGTAACATTATTAAAAAAATATAAATAATTCAGTGCTATATATATATACAGTAATCCCTTAAATTTAACTGTGAAATCATTCAAAATTCCTTTCATGCATTTTGGAAGTTTGACATGATATTTTTTGACTTCATGTTTTGTACTATGGTTTCTTTTACAAAAGCATGAAGGATTTTTGTTCTAAGACAACACAAATATAATCTTCTGATCTTTCATCTTGAAGTAAAACTTCTCTGGATGCGAGTGAAATTCCTAGATCAACTTATCCTTAAAACTGAAGAAGCTAAGCCTTATCGCAATTTTAAGCACAAATCTCAAGAAAAACTCCAGCAAAGAAATTTTTGCAATGACATTTTTAAAACGGATAAACATTGACTTTCGCTTGCATGCTTTCTTTTTTGTCGTTGTTGTCCTTCTTTTTTCTTTTCTTCCAAAATTTGACTTGATGGAGTTGCTCGGCATTATTCAAAAGAAGATTACGAATGGCGTTAAAGTCCAACTGCAAATCCGGAAAATGCCAAGGACAGTGCGCAGGCCTGCGTTCGAATATTATTCTCTCCGACCCCTTTCTTCGAAGTCTATCGCTTGGTAATCCCCCCTGGGAGAATAGCAGAAGAAGAGAGTGGAAAAGATTTTGCATTTCCTTTCGGATTTCTAAAAGGTCTTGATTTATCTATTTTCTGAGGTTTAAACTTTTGGGAAATCTCTCGTCTGGATTTGACCTTTCCTTTGCTCATTCCAAGAGCTTTTGAATTCGAACGTGATTTTCGTATGTAGAATTCAGGGCATCGAATAAAGAAATTCAAAGAGGATCTGTGTAACTGTATAGCAAAAGACAGTAGTTCTTAAGCATGGAAGGATAGTAATGCCATGTTAGATTACGGGGACATGCATTTGTAATAGGAAGAGATTCCACTGAAAGTGGGCGAAACTTTTGATATACTACTATGTCCAAAAAGTAAGACCAATTATTTTTTTAAAACTCTTTATTTATTCTTGCAAATTTATTTTATCGCCTTCTATGTAATGGAAAGTAATGGACACAATGCAATTATGCCAACGTTTTTTTTTTTTCAATCCTCGATGCATGCTAAAAAGTCATCGGCAGATATGGCGTTCATAGCGCCTGGCGATTCGCGTTGAATCTTTTCAGTACACTCAAAATGGTGTCACCGGAGTGGTCTTTTGGGTTTAGAGAATAGCCAGAAGTCGTAAGCTGTGAATAAGATGGTTGTGGAACGATATGGGTTTCATTTTTGGCGAAAAAGTCATTAAGAATTAATGCAGTGTGAGCTGTCGCATTCATTGTTTTCGGTACCATTCGAGATTTGACGCATTTGAAGGTCAAAATGGAATTGACCGATCCTTTTGAAATGTCAACATCACCCGCAAGGTCTCTAATTGTAAATCGACGGTTTGCAAGCACCAAATCTTTCATTTTTTTGACGTGATCTTCGTCGGTTGAGTTTGCTGATCGACCTGAGGGCTCTACGTCTTCAACGCGTTTTCTGCCTTCTTTGAACTGTTTATCCCATTTGTAAACATTTCTTTTCCGATATAGGAATGCCTTCTGCAACATTATATACGTTTTCGCAAACAAAATTGAATGCAAGTTCTTTGCACAATTAATTCAGACACTTCAAAAATCGCCGAAATCACTTTTAGCGTCTCACAAATCCAAGCGTGATTCAAACACTAATGAATAGTTTGACGTCAAATTTCTCACAGATGTCAAGGACAGTGTCAGCAACCAATAAATAATTTAAAAAATGAAATTCTACAAGCCCTGGTAATTTGTAATTGAAAATTGGTCTTACTTTTAGACATAGTAGTACATTTAATAGGAAGAGATTCAATTGAAAAGGGTCGACTCTTTTTGGTATATTTAGAAAAAAAAATTGCAAAATATATGTTAACGATTAATAATATTTTATAATCCTTAAAAGCATAATTAAATAGAATTTAATAGATATCACAGCAAAATTGAAGACCCCCAAAATGTAAAGAACTTATCGTGTTCTTATTGAAAAACATTGGCGGTGGCATGGATGTTTGTGATTGGTTCGGAATCCTTGTTAAACTATAGGTCCCTATCTAATTAGCCCAAAGTGTGCACAAAATTACCATAGGCGATACACCAAACCAAACTATTGTTCTCATATTGTCTTTTATGAACGACATCAAACTTTATTTTAACTCCTAATTGCTGAAATGATCTTGAATAGTTAATGTTTCTTGTGTTATAATTAATTTAGTTTACTAACATTTAATTAAAATGTTTATTAATTGAAGCATCAGCTATTCAACAAATCTGTTTAAAACCTGAAACTTACTATCCTAATCATTCTAATTAATAAATTTTTTAAAAAATTATAAAACCGTGTGACTAGCGCTGTGGCTGTTTGCGCTTCAGGTTCAAATCTTGGCATAAACTACTATCTACTTGGTTCGAACTACTAACAATCAACCTATGGCATTGATGATTGTTAGTAGTTCAAAAATAATGTCAAATTGTAGGCCCTGGTCTAATCATTCGAATGTGAGCACAAAATGACCGTAAAGCGACAAACCAAACAAATTTTTGAAAAACTTGTTGGATGAATTGTATAAATAAAAAAAAATCACATCTAACACAACAGTTCTGTCGCAATATTTTTTAGCAAGTTCTCAAGTGATACATTTTTTGTTACCAAAAGATTCCAAGAGACGTTCTAATTTGCTCAAACGAAACTTCTCAACTCGGTATACATTATAGAATAAATGCACTTTCCTCTAGTTACAAACCCTGAGGGGTTTAAAGTCAGACATGAAAATCCTTCTGAAAGATTTCACTTCTGATAGCTTTAACCGCGACTGTTTTTACTACCTTCACTCTGTTACTCTAACCGACTGTCAGAGTTATTTTATTTTTTAAAGAAAGTTTTTAACATAAGTATACTGTCAGATGGAATGTAAATGAAACAAATTAAGATGGAAAAGTGGATTTTGAAAATATAATTTGATTTATAATATTCTCCTTAAATTGGTTCAGTATAAATATGGTAACTCGGAAAAAAAATAATAAATCAATTTTTAACAAACTTTTATTTTTGTGTTAAAAAAGGTACTAAGTTTTGTGTAAAAGAATAACTCTTCAATTTTCCTTGATAAAATGCTTCGGGTAAACAAAAGCTGAATATGGACAAAATAGCTCAATGATAATCGGACTGCAATGGTTAAAGTTTTTATCATATACATCTTTCTCGTATATCCTTATTCTTCTAAGAAATTCTCAGGTATCTGTATATTTACGTATTCTCAGAAATCATCACTTAGAATAAGTAAGAATTTCTGAGAATTGTCTGGGAATACGCTCCTTTTTTTTATTTCTGGTTCTGAGAATGCTTTCTACTACTTCAGTAGTTATGGTCTGAGGATCAATTTCCTGATAGAATTCCACGACTACAGGAGCACTCTCAACATTATCTACCAAATTTTTACTTTAGATTGGTGATTGAACCTGCTGGGCCGCTATTTTAGATTGCTATTCCAAGTTTGTTTTGCTTTGTTGCTGTATGGTCCTTTTGTACACACTTTTAGCTAATTAGACCGGGATAAACAGTTTAATGTGGATTCAGAATCACTAACAATCATCCATCCAAACCAAAAGCATTCCTTTTCTATATTGTAAAAAAAAAAAAAAAAAAGTTTATGTATAAAAAAATCGCTCAATTTTTCAGATATTTTCCAATTTTTCTGAAAATGCACAATATTAATGATAACTTTTTAGGGTAAAAACATGGATAATGGGTTTTTTTAAAAAATTTTGTGATTTTTTAAAGACGTTATAGTTGCAATATTTAATATCAATTTAAAGAGATTTTTTTTTATTTTTTAAGCCATCAAAAATATATTTTATTTTTATTTAATATATTATTAATAATTATTATATTAATTTTATATTCTATTTTTAATTTTATTAATTTTAATCATATACTCAAAATATTCGATTTTTAACGATAAATAAATGCACCGATAAAAACCAATCTTTATTTTTGCACTCAGCGTTTTTTCGAACTGTCCCTATTTTTTAAACAGAAAAATAGTAGCTAAAAACCTTAAATGACAGTTTTCTATCAGAAAGCATTTACTGAAATTTGGTAGGAGATATTGTGTAGTTTCTAATAATAAGATTCATAAGTATCAATGGTAAATTCTTAATAATTTTTGGTACTCAATAATCCAGTACTTCAGATAAACATTACTTAGAGTGGAAACTAATGTTGGGCATCACAATACTTGAAACCAAAACCAACTTATTTTATATCTTCCATTTCTTCACTTGGCCAGAGTCTTACTGCAAAAGCAACAGATCTATAACTATTTAGGATTATATCCTTTAGAAAAAAAGATCACCTATCCGGCTGTCTGATGCACTCTGATCCTTTCGATCCGTTTTTCAGCCCCTCTCCAGTTTTTTTTCCGGGAGAATTTTACTGGAGTCTTAGTATCCCAGCTATCCCCTGGATATGTGAAAGATGTTTACCCACAACTTCCTGACAATGGTACCAACATAAACGCAGCTGAGCAGTTTCTCTGAAGCCTTATATCCCCAGACCTCCTCCACTTCAATCAATACCCTTCACAATTTCTTTTGTTTTAGAACCTCTGAAGGGGGTGGGGGGATTCGTATTTTCTTTTATCGTTTTCATTGATATTTTTGCTCCCTCCTTTTTTTTTTCTCCTTCCAGGATTTCATTGGTAACCCTGAGAATTAGAAATGTGATATACGCTGCCACTTTCTGTTTCGTTCCCCTTTTTTTCTTTAGTTCTTAAGCCAGTGATGTGTATTCTTTCTGAGAAGTGTTGATCGATAGCACATGGCCTGGTTGTGAATAAGGGCTTTAGGTATTTCCAGTGGCTATTGGGCAGGATAGGGTGGGTTTCCTTAGAAGTGCTCTCTGTTGGCAGGATGGACTAGTGGAGTATGGTAACGAATAATGTAGCTGAATACATCGCAATAATAGAAGGATTTGGTTGTCATATTTTTATGTTGCTTGACTAAAGGATATCAATATATGCTTTTTAGTGTAGAGATATAAAAAAATTGAATTCTGTCATAGTTTGAATTTTAAAATATTTCCTTATCAAAATAAATATATCTTGGAGAACTAAAAATGCAATATATATTTTAAAAAAATGCAATACATATGTTAAAGTTTAATAATATTTTATATTTCTTAAAATTATAATTAAATAGAATTTAATCGATATCTCATCAAACATAAAATCCCAAACATGTAGAAAACTTATTGTGTACTTACTGATAAACTTTGGCGAAGGCATGGATATTTGTTAGCGATTCGAAATTCACATTAAACTGTAGGTCCCGGTCTAATTATCCTAAAGTGTAATTAGTAGTAGCGTAGAGTAGAGTGACACACCAAACCAAATTATTGTTCTCAAATTGTCTTTTATGAACGACATAAAACGAACGAATTAAAATTATTATTAATTGCGGCATCAGCTATTCAACAAATTTGTTTAAAACCTGAAATTTACAACGCTAATCCTTCTAATTAATAAATGTTTTAAAATCATTATAAAATGTGTTGCTAGTAAACATTAAATAGAGGGCTGGATGGCCGTGTGTCTAGTGCTCTGGCGTTGGAGCTTCAGGTTCAAATCTTGGCTGTGGCATGGATGACTGTTAGTAGTTCAAAATCCACGTTAAATTGTAGATCTCATTCAGCTTGAAGTGTGTACAAAATGACTGTAGAGCGACACACCAAACCTTATTGTACAGTCCTGATGGTCAATTGGCTAGCATTATGACCTTTGGTACCACAGACTTCAAGTTCGAATGTCAGTATGAATATAATAAATTGAAAATAAAACCACATAGATTAATTTTTAACAATCTTTTTTTTTTTCTTTGTAAAACCAAATATTTGCTTTGAACATTTTATTTCATTGGTAATAACTATTCAATTTAATAATTTATTATTCTATCTTGTTGAAAAATGACTTAAGTTTTCCTACCTTCTAACTACGCCGCCAATTTTTGCTGCCTTTCTAATGCTAACCAAGAGCCAGTGTTATTTTATATTTAAAGAAACTTTTAACGTAAGTATACTATCAGATGGAATGTAAATAAAACAAATTTAGAGAAAATTGACTTTGAAAATATAACTTGATTTATAATCCTCCCTTTTGACTAGTCCAGTATGAATATGATAACGAAAAAAAAAAAAAAAACCAAGGAAATAATATTTAACTAACTTTTTTTTTTATAAAATACAAATACATTTTTTGTATTTTGTATAATTGTAGTAGTAGTTTTGTGAAATAATTAATTATTGTCTTTTTCATGGTTTAGAGGTATTAAACTTTGTGCAAATGGGGAACACTTTAATTTTCCGTGATGCAATGCTTTGGATAAACAAAAGCTGAATGTTGATTCTGACAAAACTTTTCACAGTGATAAAGAACTGCAATGGTTAAAGGTTTTCTCATATATATCGTACTCATATATTTAAGTAGTGCACACGTACTCATATATTTAGTACTTATTCTTCTAAGAAGAAATTATCAGGTATCTCTATATTCACGTATTTTCAGAAATCATCACTTAGGATAAGTGATGATTTTTGAGAATTTTCTGGGAATATGTCCCTTTTGTTGTTTCTGGTTCTGGAAATACATTCTACTACTTCAGTATTTATTGTCAGGGGATCAATTTCCGGACATAATTCCGCGACTACAGGAGCACTCTCGACATTATCACCCGCACTGTGACGCCAAATTTGTAAGTCAGACTGGCTATTGAACAGGCTGTGCTGCTATTTTAGATTACAATTCCAGGTTTGTTTTGTTACGGTCATTTTCTGTACACTTTAGGCTAATTAGAGAGGGATCAACAGTTTAATGTGGATTCCGAATCACTAACAATCATCCAGTCCACCTCCAGGATTCGCAGATTCGCACCATCTCGATTATGCCACCTCCAACAATGCAGGATTCAAACCTGAGCCTGTGATACCGTTAGCCAATTGGCCATCATGCCACTTTACTATTCCAAGAAGCGATTTCCAATACATTAACGCTCCTCTTCCGATAGGTTAACACTGCTTTCACCCAACCTGATCTTGCAGTATCGACATGTTACCTTGATTAGATCTTTCTCCTACCGAGTACATATGGGACATTATAGGACAAATTGCGACAAATCTATCGCCATTCACAATCCGTATGTACCATTGCTGATTTGACTGAATAATTGCAACAGTTATGAAACTTCATCATACGAAATAATATTCGGTTAATGTACGACACAATGCATGTATGTTTGCGAGTTTGCATTCCCAACCATGGAGACCACAGCGGTTAATAAAGTGCTACCATTTCATATTTGAAATGGCTCTCTCCTCAAATATTTTAACCTGCAACCAGCCTTGGAATTTTAATCAAATAAATATGTTACTTAAAAATGCCTAAATTCATTTTTTCTAAACTTAGATCTTGGGATTTTATTTACTATCAGTGCATATTGAATAGGAAAATTAAAAAAAATAAATTTTTTTAATTTTTTTATTTTTAAAAAACGTAATATTATATATATAATTCGCGTCGAAACCAAAAACATTAATGTATTAAAAAATCGTTCAATTCTTCCGATATTTTTAACTTTTTCTGAAAATGCAGAATATTAATAATAACTTTCCAAGATAAAAAATTGATGAGATTATTTATGATTTTTTGTGATTTTTTAAAGACATTATAATTGCAGTATTTAATATCAATTTAAAGAGTTTTTTTAATTTTCCCAACATACAAAATATATTTGAGATTTTTCTAATTTTAATTATATACTCAAAACATTTTATTTTTCTGATAGTAAAAAGGAAAATTCTTTATTTTCGCACTTAGCCTTTTCGAAATTTACACGTTTTTTACCAGAAAAAAATACCTAAAAACTTAAATGACAGTTTTCTACCCGAAACCATATATTGAAATTTGGTAGGAGATATTATGCAGTTCCCCATAGTAAAAAATATGCGTGAGTTCCAATGACAAATACTCAATACTTTTTACTGCTAAATGTTCAAGTTCTTCCCACAAACAATACTTTGAGTGGAAACTAAATCTTGGCATCGCAATTCCTGTTACCAACTAATTCTTCTCACTTAGTACCTTATTTTGTCTTTTCCTTTTCTTTACTTGGCCAGAGTCTTACTGCAAAAGCAGCAGATCTATAACTATTTAGGATTATGTCCTTTAGCAAAAAGATCACCAATCCCGCTATGTGATGCACTCTGATCCTTTCGATCCGTTTTTCAACCCCTCTCCAGTTTTTTTTTTCCGGGAGAATTTTACAGGAGTCTAAGTATCCCAGCTATCCCCTGGATATGTGAAAGATGTTTACACACTTCTTCCTGGCAGTGGTACCAACGTAAACGCAGCTGAGCAGTTTCCTCTGAAGCCTTATATCCCCAGACCTCCTCCACTCTAATCAATACCCTTCCACAATTTCTTTTGTTCTAGAACCTCTGAAGGAGGAGGGGATTCGTATTTTGTTTTATCGTTTTCATTGTTATTTTTGCTCCCTCCTTTTTTTCTCCATCTAGGATTTCATTGGTAACCCTGAGAATTAGAAATGTGATATACCCTGCCACTTTGTTTCGTTCCCTTTTTCTTTAGTTCTTAAGGCAACGGTGTGTATTCTTTCTGAGAAGTGTTGGTCGATAGCACATGGCCTGGTTGCGAATAAGGGCTTCAGGTATTTCCAGTTGCTATTGGGCAGGATAGGGTGGGTTTCCTTAGAAGTGCTCTCTCTGTTGGCAGGATGGACTAGTGGAGTATGATAACGAATAATGTAGCTGAATCCATCGCAATAATAGAAGGATTTGGTTGTCATATTATATGTGGCTAAGGACTAAATTATTTCAATATATGCTTTTTATTGTAGAGATATAAAAAAATTGAATTCTGTCATAGTTTGAATTTTAAAATATTTCCTAATCAAAATAAATATATCTTGGAGAACTAAAAATGCAATTTATATTTTAAAGAAAATGTATATGTTAAAGTTTAATAATATTTTATATTTCTTAAAATTATAATTAAATAGAATTTAATCGATATCTCATCAAATATAAAATCCAAAAAAATATAGAAAACTTATTGTGTACTTAGTGATAAACTTTGGCGAAAGGCATGGATGTTTTGTTAGTGATTCGGAATTCACATTAAACTGTAGGTCCCGGTCTAATTATCCTAAAGTGTAATTAGTAGTAGCGTAGAGTAGAGCGACACACCAAACCAAATTATTGTTCTCAAATTGTCTTTTATGAACGACATAAAACGAACTAGATTAATTAAAATTATTATTAATTGCGGCATCAGCTATTCAACAAATTTGTTTAAAAACCTGAAATTTACAACGCTAATCCTTCTAATTAATAAATGTTTTAAAATCATTATAAAATGTGTTGCTAGTAAACATTAAATAGAGGGCTTGATGGCCGTGTGTCTAGTGCTCTGGCGTTGGAGCTTCAGGATCAAATCTTGGCTGTGGCATGGATGACTGTTAGTAGATCAAAATCCACGTTAAATTGTAGATCTCAGTCAGCTTGAAGTGTGTACAAAATGACTGTAGAGCGACACATCAAACCTTATTGTACCGGCCTGATGGCCAATTGGCTAGCGTTATGTCCTTTGGTACCACAGACTTCAAGTTCGAATGTCAGTATGAATATAATAAATTGAAAATAAAACCACATAGATTAATTTTTAACAATCTTTTTTTCTTTGTAAAAACAAAATATTTGCTTTGTACATTTTATTTCATTGGTAATAACTATTCAATTTAATAATTTATTATTCTATCTTGTTGAAAAATGACTTAAGTTTTCCTACCTTCTAACTACGCCGCCAATTTTTGCTGTATTTCTAATGCTAACCGAGAGCCAGTGTTATTTTATTTTTAAAGAAACTTTTAACGTAAGTATACTATCAGATGGAATGTAAATAAAACAAATTTAGAGGAAAATTGACTTTGAAAATATAACTTTATTTATAATCCTGACTTTTGACTAGTTCAGTATGAATATGGTAACTCGAAAAAAAACTAAGAAATAATATTTAACTAACTTTTGTTTTTATAAAATACAAATACATTTTTGTATTTTTGTATAATTGTAGTAGTAGTTTTGTGAAATAATTAATTATTGTCTTTTTCATGGTTTAGAGGTATTAAACTTTGTGCAAATGGGGGCACTTCAATTTTCCGTGATGCAATGCTTTGGATAAACAAAAGCTGAATGTTGATTCTGACAAAACTTTTCACAATGATAAAGAACTACAATGGTTAAAGGTTTCTCATATATATCGTACTCATATATTTAAGTAGTGCACACGTACTCATATATTTAGTACTTATTCTTCTAAGAAGAAATTATCAGGTATCTCTATATTCACGTATTCTCAGAAATCATCACTTAGGATAAGTGATGATTTTTGGAATTTTCTGGGAATATATTCCTTTTGTTGTTTCTGGTTCTGGAAATACATTCTACTACTTCAGTATTTATTGTCAGGGGATCAATTTCCGGACATAATTCCGCGACTACAGGAGCACTCTCGACATTATCACCCGCACTGTGACGCCACATTTGTAAGTCAGACTGGCTATTGAACAGGCTGTGCTGCTATTTTAGATTACAATTCCAGGTTTGTTTTGTCCCTCTACGGTCATTTTCTGCACACTTTAGGCTAATTGAGCGGGATCAACTGTTTAATGTGGATTCCGAATCACTAACAATCATCCAGCCCACCTCCAGGATTCTCAGATTCGCACCATCTCGATTATGCCACCTCCAACAATGCAGGATTTAAACCTGAGCCTGTGATACCGTTAGCCATTGGCCATCAGGCCGCTTTACTATTCCAAGAAGCGATTTCCATTACATTAACGCTCCTCTTCCGATAGGTTAACACTGCCTTTCACCCAACCTGATCTTGCGAGGTATCGACATGTTACCTTGATTAGATCTTTCTCCTACCGAGTACATATGGGACATTATAGGACAAATTGCGACAAATCTATCGCCATTCACAACGTATGTACCATTGCTGATTTGACTGAATAATTGCAACAGTTATGAAACTTCATCATACGAAATAATATTCGGTTAATGTACGACACAATGCATGTATGTTGGCGAGTTTGCATTCCCAACCATGGAGACCACAGCGGTTAATAAAGTACCACCATTTCATATTTGAAAGGGCTCTCTCCTCAAATATTTTAACCTGCAACCAACCTTGCAATTTTAATCAAATAAATATGTTACTTAAAAAAATGCTTTGTCTAAATTCATTCTTCTAAACTTAGGTCTTGGGATTTTATTTACTATCAGCGCATATTGAATAGGAAAATGCTTGAGAAATGAAATTGCTGAGATTATTTATGATTTTTGTGATTTTTAAAGACATTATAATTGCAGTATTTAATATCAATTTAAAGAGTGTTTTTAATTTTCCCATCATACAAAAATATATTTGAGATTTTTCTAATTTTAATTATATACACAAAACATTTTATTTTTCTGATAGTAAAAAGGAAAATTCTTTATTTTTGCACTTAGCCTTTTCAAAAACTTACACGTTTTTAACCAGAAAAAAATACCTAAAAACTCAAATGACAGTTTTCTACTCAGAGACCATATACTGAAATTTGGTAGGAGATATTATGCAGTTCCCCATAGTAAAAATATGCGCGAGTTCCAATGACAAATACTCAATAATTTTTACAGTTAAATGTTCAAGTTCTTCCCACAAACAATACTTTGAGTGGAAACTAAATCTTGGCATCGCAACTCCTGTTACCAACTAATTCTTCCCACTTAGTACCTTATTTTGTCTCTTCCATTTCTTCACTTGGCTAGAGTCTACTGCAAAAGCAGAAAATCTATAACTATTTAGTATTATGTCCCAAAAAAAAGGTCACCTATCCTGCTATCTGATCCTTTCGATCCGTTTTCATGCCCCTCTCCAGTTTTTTTCCGGGAGAATTTTACTGGAGTCTTAGTATCCCCAGCTATCCCTGGATATGTGAAAGCTGTTTACCACTTCTTCCTGAGCAGTGGTACCAACGTAAACGCAAACTGAGCAGTTCCTCTGAAGCCTTATATCCCCAGACCTCCTCCACTCCAATCAATACCCTTCCACAATTTCTTTTGTTGTAAGAACCTCTGAAGGGGAAGGGGGGAAGAATTCGTATTTTCTTTATCGTTTTCATAGATATTTTTGCTCCCTCCTTTTTTTCCCTTCCAGGATTTCATTGGTAACCCTGAGAATTAGAAATGTGATATACCCTGCCACTTTCTGTTTCGTTCCCTTTTTTTCTTTAGTTCTTAAGCCAGCGATGTGTATTTTTGGGAGAAGTGTTGATCAATAGCACATGGCCTGGTTGTGAAAAAGGGCTTCAGGTATTTCCAGTTGCTATTGGGCAGGATAGGTTGGTTTGCGTAGAAGTGCTCTGTTGTTGGCAGGATGGACTAGTAGAATATGGTAACGAATAATGTAGCTGAATCATCACCTGTGGCCAGAGAAGGATTTACAGTTTATTATATATTTTGTGCTTAGGATATCAATATATGCTTTTTAGTTGTGGAATGCAAATTCGGAACTGTCTGGATTTAGTTTTAAATATTTACTTTATCAGAAATAAATATCTTGGAGAACTAAAATACACGATATATATTTTAATGTATTACATGATTCAGTTTAATAATATTTTTATATATTTCTTAAAATTTATAATTGTACGGGAAGATTTAATCGATATCATCAAATATAAATCCCAAACATGTAAGAAAACTTATTATTACTTACTGATAAACTTTGGCGAAGGCAGTGAAGATATTTGTTAGCGATCTCGAAATTCACATGTGACTGTAGATCCACTGTCTGAGTATCCTAAAGTGTATACTGAACTGGTAGTGGCGTAGGGTAGAGTGAGCACGCCAGAGCCGATTATTGTTCTGAAATTCTCGTCTTTTTGCTATGAACGACATAAAACGAACTAGATGACACTGCCAGGCATCAGCTATTCAACAAATTTGTTTAAAACCGCGAGAATTTACAACATGCTGATCCTTCTAATTAATAAAATGTTTTAAAATCATTACTCGAAAATGTGTTTAGCTGTGGTAAAAGCATTAAATAGAGGGCATGATGGCCGTGTGTGCTAGTGCTCCTGGCGTTGGAGCTTCGGGTTTACAAATCTTGGCTGGCTGTGGCATGGATGACTGTTAGTGGACGTTCAAAATCCACGTTAAAGGTGTAGATCTCAAGATCAAAGCGTGAAGTGTACAAAATGACTGTCAGAGCGACGCACGAAACCTCTATGTGAAAGCCTGAGCCCTGATGACTAATTGTAACGATTATGACCTTTATTTGCAGGGCATCAAGTTCAATTATTGTCAATTATGAAGGTATCTTATTATTATTTATAAATTGGCTCAGCTACCACATGGATTAATTTACTAACAATCTTTTTTTTTTTTCTTTTGCAGAAAACCATCATTTTCCTTTGTACATTTTATTTCATTGAGTATGCTTATTCAATTTAATAATTTATTATTCTATCTTGTTGAAAAATGACTTGAGTTTCCTACCTAGCACCACATATATATTTTTGCTGCCTTTCTAATGCTAACCAGAGCCAGTGGTATATATTAAAAGAAACTTTAACGCAAGTATGCACACTATCAGATGGAATGTAAATAAAACAAATTTGAGAAAATTGACTTTGAAGAGCTATAACTTGATTTATAATCCTGCCTTTTGACAAGTCCAGTATGAATATGGTAACTCGAAAAAAAAAAAAAACCAACCAAATAATATTTAACTAACTTTTTTTTTTTTTTTATAAAATACAAATACATTTTTTTTGTATTTTTTGTAAGTGTAATTAGTTTTGTGAAATAATTAATTATTGTCTTTTCATGGTTTAGAGGTATTAAACTTTTTGTGCAAATGGGGGCACTTTAATTTTCGTGATGCAATGCTTTGGATAAACAAAAAGCTGAATGTTGATTCTGACATACTTTTCACAGGTGATAAGAACTGCAATGGGTTCTTTTTCTCGCACTTATATATCGTACTCCCTTATATTTAAGTAGTGATCACGTACTCATTTATGTTTAGTACTTATTCTTCTAAGAAAAGAGAAAGTTATCAGGTGTCTCTATATTCACGTATTTTGAGAAATCATCACTTAGGATTAGAGTGATGATTTTTGAAAAATTTTCTGGGAATATTTTTACTTTCGTTGTTTCTGGTTCTGGAAATACATTCTACTACTTCAAGTATTGTTGTCAGGGGGATCGAACTACAGGACGCCGGAAATTCGCGACTACAGGAGCGCATCTCGGCGAAATTATCTTACACTGTGACGCCCATTTGTAAGTCAGGGCTGGCGGCTATTGAACGGGCTGTGCACCGCAACAGATTACCCACAATTCAGGTTTACAGTTTTTTTTGTCCCTCTACACCAATTGACATTTTCTGCCCTTTAGGCTAATTAAGGAGGGGATCAACTGTTGATGCTGATTCGAGATCACTAACAATCACGTAATCCAGTCCACCTCCAGGATTGCGCAGATTCGCTGCCATCTCCTGATTATGCACCACCTCCAATGGCTTGTGCGGGATTCAGAGCCTACTAGAGCCTGTGATACCGTTAGCCAATTGGCCATCAGGCAGCTTTGCCTATTCCAAGAAGCGATTTCCATTCCCATTAACGCTCCTCTTCCGATAAGTTTAACACCTGCTTTCGCTGCTGATCTTGCGCGGTATCGACGTGTGCACCTCGGTGGAATCTTTCTGCCTACCAGTACGTATGGAGACATTATAGGACAAATT